>CM064535.1:25326803-25451516 GCA_032716605.1 Paralithodes platypus
AACAATCTAACTGAAGGTAACACACAAGACATAGAAACCACACTAGAAAAATGGTACGACATAATTTTAAACAACACAAGAAAACACATACCCACCACATAACAATAGATAACTTAAAATTAAGCCAACAAGCAAAAGAAATTATAGTACAACATAACAGATTAAGACAGCATGCAATAACACATGGCTGGGACTATAATCATTACAGACTACATAAACAACTACAACACAGACTCAGAATAATACTAAATGAAGACAACACAGAAGCATGGACAAACAAATTAATAGAAACCTCAAACACATATAAAGACCCAGAAGTATTCTGGAGAAAAATCAAGCTTATGCAAGGACAAGACACAAACGAACCCACATACACATTCGACGCACAAGGCAACAAAATACACAGCATACAAGAGCAAGCCAACATACACAAACAACACTGGGAAAATATTCTTAACGATAATGACCCAGACCTACCCAGACATGATCACATAAGAAACTTTTTGCAATAAAACAGACACAGATTAACACCTCACCAGAACATAGACATAAACAGACTAAACAATGACACTCCCCTAATAAGGAAAATAACAACAGAAGAAGTACACACAAAAATAAAGAAGCTAAAGAAAACAAGCCCAGGAAAAAGCGGAATAAATAAAACAATCATGACAAATCTCCCTGACTCTGCAGTAACTAAATTAACAAACATATTAAATGCCTCACTCTGTACAGGACACTTCCCAAATAAATTTAAAGAAGCCATCATCAGACTGATTCCTAAACCCAATAAAAACCCACACTAGACCGAGAATCAAAGACCAATATCATTATTAGAAGTGCCAGGAAAGATATATGAAAGAATAATAAACGAAAGGTTAAGACTATTCCTAAACACAAAAAACGTATACAACACAACACAATACGGGTTCAGGGAAGGGAGAGGAACAAGGGAGGCACTAGCTCTGACAACAGAATTAATAGCCAAAACAAAGCCAACAAAGGTCAATGCCACATAGTCCCGAGGGATATATCCAAGGCCTTTGATAAGGTATGGCACTCAGGACTAAAATACAAACTACTCAATATAGGCTTACCCCCTCTCACAGAAACACTGTTATGCAATTTCCTGGATAACAGAACAGCAAAAATAAAAATAAAGACAGTCTTGAGTAACAACATCACAATAAGCTGCGGTGTCCCACAAGGATCAGTCCTCTCCCCAAGCCTATTCACAATATACACACATGATATACCTTCATCACAAACAGGCACAAACATCACATATGCAGACGACATCACACAAATCATTGGTTATGAAGGTCCCTCAAAGGGAATCATAGCCAGAAAAACAGGAAGAGAAGCAGAAGCAATCAACATATGAAGAATGGAAAATAAAAACCAACATAAACAAATTCACAATACTACAACTAGGAGCAAAAAACAAAACACCTATATATGTGAATAACAACAGAATCGAAGATGCACAGAAAGGAAAAATACTCGGGTTACACATAACTACTCAAGGCTATATTCAAAACATCACAGAAAGAAAAGGCCTAGCCATAGCAGCACTGGCCAAACTATTCAGATTCAGAGATATGAACACACAAATAAAAACTCACCTTGTAAAAGCTTATGTAATCCCAATATTAGAATATCCCCCTATTCCCACACACACCATGAGCAAAACCTAAATCACACGCTTACAAAAAATACAAAACAAAGCCCTAAGATTCGCCACAAACCAAAGATACCCCTATACAATGACGACACAACAAATACACGAATACACAAACACATTACCATTAAATGTCAGACTTCATAGACAAGCAACACAAATATGGCAAAAACTAGAATTATCACAAGACCCAACTCTAGAGAAAATTAAGGAAAATTATGCACAACAACCAAATTTAAGATTCAACAACTGGTTTAAAAGCAGTCTAAATAAAATAAACACAGAAGAAGAACCACAGCCAATTGTATTAAAACAAAAAAAAAAAAAAAAAAAAAAAAAAAAAAAAAAAAAAAAAAAAAAAAAATTTATATGTTTATATAATAATAATAATAACAATCACACCTTCGTTCCTTAGCTAGCTACCAAACAGCAAACATAAATAAAATACACCACTTGCCCCAACACAAAAACATACGTTTCAAACACACAACATAGCAAGGTGGTCTGCCCACCAACTGTTACTCTCCTACTTTCCTTCAAACTTTCCTCCTTTTCTCTTCCCTCTCCCCCCTCTACTTTCCCCCCCTTAGACCCGCCTAGGGTCAAAAAAAAAAAAAAAAAAAAAAAAAAAAAAAAAAAATATAGGGAACACTTCTGTGGCAAGCAGTGTGGCGAATGTGGTGGCTGTGTGGTCTTTAACTGGGCAGGCTATTAAAAATTTTGAATATACATCAACAAATGTGACGATATAGCGGTTGCCAGCGTAAGAAGGAAACGGGCCCATGATGTCGAGGGATAGGACTTGGAACGGTTTGTTGGCAGAAATGGTACCAGCTGGGCCTGGGGTGCGTGATCTATCCTTTCCCAATAAACACGGTTTGCAGGATTCTGTCACTCGTTGTGCAATTTTGGAGGGGTTGGGGGTCCAGTATTGGTCTGTGAAGATCTTTAACATCTTCTTTTGTCCAAGGTGTATGCCGTTTCCCTCGTGGATGGCAATGATGTAGTCGTGGGTAATGGTGGGGTCCAAGATTATGTGACCAGTGTCTGTGGCAAATTTATCTCTCCAGCGAGTCAGTCCCCGGAAGATATTTAACGGTATCCAGGGGGGTCTGATTCTTGCTTCCCAAGATTGAATTAGGGAGGGGGCTGGGGGGGCATTCTGTCGGGGGGTGGGGGTAGATACCAACTGAGTGTTTTGTAAGGCAGTTAGGATGGTGGGGGGGTCTTTTGGTACTGGCAAACGTGACAGGGCGTCTGCATTAGTATGGAGTTTGCCTGGACGATATTGTATGGTAAAGTCGTAGTCCTCTAGGGTCTCCCTCCAACGTACCAAAATGGCTGAGTTGGTTTCGCACCTACGCAGCCATTGTAAAGATTGATGGTCGGTAATTATTTCGAGTTTTGCGCCCAACACAAATGACCGGAAGTGGCTGAGTGCCCAAATGATCCCTAAGCACTCTCTCTTGGTGGCTGCGTAATTCTGTTGTGGTTGGGTGAGGGTGGAGCTGGCATACGCTATCACATGTTCCTCTCCGTCTCTGACTTGAGCTAAAACTGCACCCATGGCGTACAGAGATACATCGGTATAAAGACGGAAAGGTTTTTGGTAGTCAGGGAAAGCGACAATAGGGGCTTGGATTAGCTTTTGCTTCAAAGTGTTAAACGCGAGGTCTCTTTCAGGTGTCCAGGTGAACGGGGTGTCTTTGTGGGTAAGTTGGTGGAGGGGTCTGGCTATGGTGGCAAAGTGGGGGACGAAACGTCTGTAGTATGTGGCTAAACCTAGAAACGAACGTATTCCTTTAACAGTGGTGGGTGGGGTTTGGTTTTGTATGGCTTGAAGTTTCTTTGGGTCTGGCGCAATACCATGCTCAGATATCACGTGTCCGAGGAAATCTACCTTATTCCGGGCAATCACGCACTTTGAGGGTTTTAATTTCAACCCGGCGGCTCGGATTCTTTGAAGGACTTGTCTCAACCTGAGGAGGTGTTCTTCCCAGGTTGGAGAGTACACAATAATATCGTCCAGATAGGCTAGGGAGGTTTCCCAGGTTAGGCCATGTAATACCGCTTCCATCAAACGGGAGAAAGTGGCGGGTCCGTTACAGAGGCCAAAAGGTAGGACGTTAAATTCATAGTGATGGCCACCACTAGTGGAAAATGCTGTTTTCTTTTGGTCCTCGGCCTTGATAGGCACTTGCCAATACCCTGCTTGCAAGTCGAGGGTAGTGAACCATTTGGATCCGTGTAGGGAGTCAAGGGAATCGTCTATTCGGGGTAAGGGCGTAGCGTCTTTAATGGTTACGTCCTTTAACCTCCTGTAATCGACGCAAAAACCGGTTGTCCCATCTTTCTTTTTGACTAAGACAACAGGGGAAGACCAGGGGCTAATGGACGGGGTGGCAATCCCGGCCTCTAACATTTCCTGGACTTGGCGTTCCTCTTCCTGACGTTGTATGGGGTTCTTTCTACGGGATGGTTGTCGTATGGGGGGGCCTGTGATGTTAATATTGTGTTGTTCTATATCACCAACTCTCTGCAATCTCTCTCTCTCCGCCGCAATGTTGCATCTCTCTCGCTATTCTATCGCTACTATAATAATCAGTGTTCCTCAGAGCTATCCCAGTGCATACCACCTCCTTTACGTAGGGCACGTGGTACCCGTCTTGCAACTCAAATCCCACCCCTACTCTGTGCAACTCTCCAACCCAAGAGTGAAACGTTACTCTCAAACTTTCTTCTACTCAACAGCTGAGTCTGGAACTCTCTCCCAGAATCAGTCTTTCCCTCTTCCTATGACTTAAATTGCTTCAAACTCCGTGTGTCCAGGCATTTTGGCTCGAACGTCCCTTGATTTTGGCCCTGTCACTCTTTCAACTATGGGGGAGGCACTCGCTATAGGCAGTTATGCCTTTTGCCTCCCTCAATCACATAGAAAAAAAAAAAAAAAAAAAAAAAGTGTCCGATTTCGGTGGGTTGTTGGGCAAACACGTCACTGAATTCCAGCAGTAGGTCGTACATGCCGTTCTTTCGGTGGTCAGATAATGTCTCAGGGAGAGGGGGCAATTGGAGGCTGGTAGGGGTGTCGTTAAAATCTATGGGGAGGTCATCGAAAGTTTCGAGGTCTCCTATACTGAGACCTTTTGGTAGTGTCAGGGATTCTTCTGAGATATTTGCCACGAGAATGTGGTTGATGCGAAGCAATGATGGCGGGTTGTAAGAGGCAACGATGGGGGTTGGGGGACGTGGTAGTGGGGGAAAATATCATGTGCGTTGGGGTATGGGCCGCAGGTTCACCCATTTTTGATGGGGGGGAATTTGGCATTTATCCTGAACTACAGCTGGGCTAATGATGGTGGGGATTGTCTGGCGAGCAGGTGCTTGGTACTTATAAGGGGGGCAAGGTCACTTTGGTGGGGGTCACGCGTGAGGGGGGGATTAACGGCGCGTGTGGGAGGTTCAGTGGGGCGCGGTGTGAGGGGGTTAGAAAACGGGATTTGTTGGAGGGACTGCGGAGGGTTGGTGGGGGGAGCGTGAGGTATAGAAGATGGGTTATTCGTGGAGGACTGATGTAAGGATTTGTGGTTGTTAGAAGGACGAATTTGGGGAGCGTTGTCGGTGGCAGTGACGGTTTGTTTGGAGTTTATGTGGATTTGGTGGTTTTGTTTGTCATGAGAGGGCGAGTCAAGTGTGGGGTTGTGAAGTTTTCTAGGGGTGTGAATTGTGTGGGGGTGGAAGGGAGCGACTGACGAAAAACTGTCACAAGGGGGATTGGGGTGGGTGTGGAATAGCTGGGCATTTCTGGGGGCATGGTTGTGTCCCTCGGTCGGCACGCGTGAGGGGGAGATTAACGGCGCGTGCGGGCGGTTCAGAGTGGTGAAAGGTGAGCGAGTTAGAAAACGGGATTTGTTGGGGGGACTGCGGAGGGTTGGTGGGGAAAAAGTTAGGTGTAGAACATGGGTTATTGGTGGAGGGCTGGTGTATTGATTTGGGGTTGTTAACAGGACGAATGTGGAGAATTTTTTTGGTGGCAGTAACGGTCTGGTTAAAGGTTATGTGGGACTGGTGAGTTTGTTGGTCATGAGAGGGCGAGTCAAGTGTGGGGTTGTGAAATTTTCTAGGGGTGTGAATTGTGTGGGGGGGGGGGGGAAGGGAGCTACTGACGGAAAATTGTCACAAGGGAATTGTTGTTGGTTGTGGGATAGTTGAACATTTCTGGGGGCATGGGAAAAACATTGTTGGGCACATCGGTCGGCATTTTCTCTGGAAACATGTGTACATAAACATTTGATAGAATTATGGTTACACATATCAGAGTCTGTCCTGAAAACATGGGAGGATTTATTCTGGACAGAGTTACGAGAATTGAGGGGATTACCGAGAGGGAGTTGCTTGGACTTGTCTTCTTTCGTTTGTTGAGGCATTTTTTTACTGAATAGGG
Source organism: Paralithodes platypus (assembly GCA_032716605.1). NCBI lineage: Eukaryota > Metazoa > Arthropoda > Malacostraca > Decapoda > Lithodidae > Paralithodes > Paralithodes platypus. The sequence goes on from CM064535.1 coordinate 25,332,926, forward strand.
TGAGATTTTGAGGGGAGTCAGGGCAAGGGGAGGGTTTAGGGGTCACCTTAGTGCTAGTTGCAATTTGGTAACCCTGACTCAGGGTTTGTTGAGGGGGAGGGTGTTTTTTTTGTTTTTGAATGGGTTTCTGCGTGATGGGTTTGTCAGAGTCTTTGGGTTGGAATTTTTTGAATTATATCAGTCTTTGGCCGCAGTCGACCTGAGCCTGGAGTTTTTGAAGGAGGTCAAGTCCAAGGAACCCATCATAATGTTTACAGTTGGAGGAAAATACTGTGAATGTGTGATAATAACGAGCATGGGGGGCAGGAGTAGTTACTGATAGGGGAAAAGTGTCCCCTAGGAGATTTAAGTAAGTATCAGCAGCTGAGATGAGTTCTGTTTTGGTGTTTAACAAAGGGCCAAATAGTCGGTGATGTATTTCATAGTAAGATTTGAACAAACATGACTTTGCAGCTCCCGTGTCGATTAGCAAGCGGACAGGAATGTCCTTGATTTTGGCCAGGTAATAAATGGGGGCAGTGCGGTCAGTTACGGCGTCCCCCGCTGAGGCCATCTTGGGCGGGGGGTACTTTAAAAATCCTGGGAATCGGTATCTACCTCCTCCAGGGTTTCCTCGGTATCCTCTGAGGTCATGTTAGGGGCTATTTCTCCCGTGTGACTTTCTTCCATCTCTTCCTCTTGTCCCAACTCCTCTTCATTTACAGAAATGCGAGGAGTAAAGGGGCGAGGTTTGGCAGAGTCACGAATTTGATGGAAAGCACACTGAGCATTACAGGCAGGGAAATCATAGGGTTGATAATGACTAAGGTAGGGTTTTTACTTTGGTAGATGTTGTAGTTCCTGTTCCGGTTGAAGATTATGCATGGCTGGGTAGGTTGGAACCGGGGTCTACTGGGTTGGGGCTTGCCGGAAGGGTAGGTGGGTCTGTTGTTGAAGGCTGAGGCTTGGTAGGCATTCATGGAGTTTTGGTGGTCGGGTTGCTGCGGGTGCGTGGGAAACCTCTTGATTGCAGCGATTTGGGTGGGTGCTTCTGTGCGCACGGCCAAAATACGTCGGATCGTGATGAGATCTTTTTTGTATCCGACGAAATCGTGCACACGGAAATGGTCTTTTACTGCTGAGGGCAATATCGACACAAGGTTGACCAGAATTTGCTGTTCTTGTTGGATTCTGGTCAACGTGGGGAAAGAAATTTTTATGTGTTCGGCAATCTTATTCGCTGTGGCATCTAAATCGCCTTCGAATTTAGTGTCTTGGATACGGGTGTGGGCTACGAAAACGCCCAATGAAGGCTTAATGGCTTCTATCACTATTGGGCGAAATTCGTCACAGGTGAGAGCAGGGTGCACTTGATAGGCAACCAGGGAAACGGCTTTTACCAGGTGCGTTAATGTTACGGCTATTTTTTGTGCGTCCGTGGTATAAACTAGGTCAAGTACGGGTTTCACTATGTCCATGAATGTTTCGATCTCAAAACTTTCTCTATCATAATGTGGGATGGGAATGTGAGAACGGTGCGCCATGATGTTCTCGTGTTCTGGCTGTTCCAAACTTGCAATGTAATGCAACCTTTTATCCGAATCAAGAACCACCGCTGCCGCCAATGTTATGCCCTGTTTTACTACAGGTTTAACTTGGGTAATGTGAGTTCTAAATGACTGGGTATATAAGGCTGCATGCACAATACAAGGTATGAGGAATAGAGAACAGAAAATAAACACACGGTAACACGACACAAGTTCAAGTTTATTGAAGTAAGTAAATAAAGAGCATGGAAAGATAGTAATTCTCGTACAAAACAATAATAGAAGGGAACTGCTAGCATTAGCGGATCTGGATGGAGCCTAGTCTCCCACTTCCAACGTTCTGATCACGGGTTTAATTAGCAAGTTTTATTTTACTGGAAGACCTCAATATATTCATGTAATTCAATTTCACTGATTTGATCTCTTACTGGCTGGTCGCATGCCCAAGTAGCAGCTCACAGTTAGGATTAGACACGCGTATATTGTAGAACACGGAATCTCTAGTAACCTCATGGGGGTACTGATCTAAGGTTTATATTCGTATGGCAGAATTACGTAGAACACAAATCAGTGGGCGAACGTTAGATATCACTAGGGTTTTAATATCTGAATAAGGTAATTACGAGAGTCAATGTCGCCTGTTAATTAATGAACACTGATACGCTTAGTACGTCCCAAATGGAATGGTTAAATATGAGTTACACTGGGCAAGGTTATAGCCACTTAGTAGAAAGTTAATAAGTGAGTGTCAAACTGGTACTATAACACTTAGTACTAGTAACATGAATCTTGAATAGTATTTGTAGGTCTGGTCCTGGTTATCTTGCTTCCGGTGATGTTGGGGGCTAACGACTGGTTCCTCGGCCGTCCAGGTGGTCCAAAATGTAGGAAGTTCTCAAGTCGGATCTCTTGCCGATCGGTGCTGGCTACACACTTATATACCCACGAATTTGTGTGAAGGTTATAAGGTGCACGTTAGGACTTGTACATGGACAGCTCTTCTATTTAACTTCTGCCATGGAGTCTGCCGGCTCGGGAATCTCTCAACTCAGGAACAACACAAGGGCAGAGCTAGAGGTTAACTTCAGGGTAGTGACCACTGGTTGGTGTCTAACTTTCAACTGATTTGACTGGGGGCGGGAGCTAGGTTTATAGGCTCGGTTCTGGACCCTGTAGACAATAGGGATCTCGAGTCTTATGGACTTATTTGAGCTCTCAATAGATATGGGGACTGGGTAAGATGGTGATTACTGTTGTGGCACATGGCTATAGGGAGCCTTTAATTTGTGATATAACTGAGCCTTAGTAAAAGGTACTATTTTGGCTATACTGGAAGTATTTATGGAAGGGAGACTGGATCTACTTTGCGGGGAGGACTGGGACAGCTGTGATAGGGGCGTCTCTCTTATATTGCTCAGTCTTTGTTCTATTGCATAGCTGAGGTGCTAATTTGACTATCCGAGTATGCAAAACAGGTGGATGGGTTATTGTGGGTATAGAGAAGGGAGTAAGGGGGTTAGACATGCATGGTTAGTTCATTGATAGGACGAATTCCTAGGCTACCTGGCAATGACCCGGAAGTCAAAACAGGGGTCAGGTATACCTCCGCAGGGGTGGGGGTCTCCCTCCTCGGGTGGGTAAAAAGGGGTAGCTGGGCGCCCTCTCTCTGTGATGGTCGTCCGGCGGCTGTGGCTAGGGGCTTGCCATATCACCAGTGTTTGTAATAACCCTCTGTTTATGAGACAGATGTGGGTGTTTTTAATATCAAAACCGAAGGTGCCTTGGCTAGCTGGTTATAATCGGTTGGTTGTTAATTTCATGGTTTACTTGGTGTGGTGGAGACGGGTTGTTAACTCTGCCACATTTATCTGGAAGTATGGCAATAGAAATTAGTTACTGGCGAGGCGGCGAGCCTCGCACCGACGACCATGGGGTGCAGGGTTGTGAATGGGTTGTAAGAGAATAGATGGCATGCAAGGGGTTAGTAAAGTTCTAACGTTGTTCTGGTCTACTAAGTGAAGGTAGGCTGGATAGGAGTATATATATAAAAGGTTGGAGAGCGTTAGCAACGGAAAATTCAAGGATCTTCAAGAGGTATGAGAGAGAGGCTAGGTCGGACAAGAGTCGAGAAGCGCGGGTGTCTTAATGAGAGGGGGGGGAAGCTCAGGGGCTACAGGGAAATTTGCCCCTAAGGTCTCTGGGCGTGGGGGTGGCATTAGGCTACAATTGATATTGGAGTTTGAAAAGACAGTGAAAGTACGTTAGTCAAATGCACCGGGGGGATGCAAATACGGGGTGGTATATGAGTCGGGAAAAGATAGAATCATGTGGACTGTGGGGCGGTGGGGGAGAAGGAGGTTAACTGTAGGTGTGCGTGACTTGTGGATAAAGTAAGGAAAAATATGGTGTATTATTTCTCGTACATACGAGGGGTTATGGACCTATTATTTGACACGCTTTTTGTGTACGTCTAGGTGTCCCTGGGAACTGCATTTTCTATGAAATATAGACCCAAGGAAAGCGGCAGTTCGTAGGGGCACTGCGTTATTGTTTTGAGGTACTATGATAGATACTGGTAACAAAGGTTATCTATACAATCTCTGGTTGGGGTAAGGATTACGTTACAGCATGAGTATATTAACTTCTAAGGTATATAACATCTACTTCTCGGATGTAAGAACATACATAGATATAATTATGGCTGTCTGATGTGTTGGCATTGGCTCAACGTAGGGACAGGGCATGGGTGTTTTTAATATGAATGTATATTCTTGTTCATCATCGTGTAGGTAGAATCGGGCGGGTAAGGGGTGTAGGACACGAAGTAATATGGCATAGTGTGGACTGTGGATACGAAGGAGGTAAGTGGAAGACGTATGACAATTATGGAAAAGTAAATGGAAAACGGTGAACACAATGGCGGATAAAGATACTTAACCTAAGGATTGAATACATAGATTTTATGGGGGCGATGGGTCTTCAGAAACTTAGTCTGGCAAGACAAGGTATGTTAGGGTTTGTTAATATGAATATATTAAACCTAGGGACAGCATGGGTGTATTAACTTCTAAGGTATATAACATCTACTTCTCGGATGTAAGAACATACATAGATATAATTATGGCTGTCTGATGTGTTGGCATTGGCTCAACGTAGGGACAGGGCATGGGTGTTTTTAATATGAATGTATATTCCTGTTCATCATCTTTGTAGTTAGGAGTGTAGGACACGAGGGGGTAGTGTACGTGAGGTGTGGAAAATGGTCAGTTTAGAAGGGGTATGTACAGTAGGTGCGGCCTGGAGCTGCTTAGCCCTGCGGGCCTGGGCCTGTCTGAATTGGCTGGCTCGGTCAGCTGGTCCTTTCGTTCTGTGGACCTTTCTTTCCGGTGTTTCTGTGTGGTGTTCGCTCGTGGCTTCTGTGGTGGGCTTCTTGTTCTGGGGCATTTTAGTACTATCCAACCAGCGGGGGTGTGGGGGCAGCAGCCCCCACCCATAATAGGTTAAGTTAGGTAAGGTTGGTAGGTTAGGCTAATATCTTTAATGTAGCTTATTTGTTGGATAATGGATAATGAGCTTACTGGGTAAGTTCATTTTCTATCCCATATGTACCATCCAACCAGCGCGGGGGGGGGGGGGGCAGCAGCCCCCACTCATAATACTAGGTTAGGTTAGGTAAGGTTGGCAGGTTAGGCTAATATCTTTAATGTAGCTTAATTGTTGGATAATGGATAATTAGCTTACTGAAAAATCTTAAAATCCGAGCCAACTTTTGCCAAAACTTGGCTCGAGTTTTTTTCATTTTGGAGTTTTCTTGTTGAAAAACAAGAAACCCCGAGCCAACTTCTTTTTTGCACTTACTGTAATCCCCTCGAAAATGTCCCGCACCCACAATAATACTTAAACTAAGGATTGAATACATCGATGAACGACGACATTATAGTCGTCGTCCTAATAAGGTGATGAAACCTGGTTGATCTGTACTTGGCACAATACGACACAAGGACAGTGCCGCTATGTCGTATCAATACTGGTGGCAGTTAATATTATAGAGACACTTAGTTACTAGAGGAACAATGTAAGGGGGCGACTGAGCACGGGTTACATATATCTATACACGTCATGGGAAGTGATATACAAGGTCTAGGGACAGGCGTGGGTGTTTTAACTTCTAAGATATATAACATCTACTTCTCGGATGTAAGAACATACATAGATATAATTATGGCTGCCTGATGTGTTGGCATTGGCTCAACGTTGGGACAGGGCATGGGTGTTTTAAATATGAATGTATATTCCTGTTCATCATCTTTGTAGTTAGGAGTGTAGGACACGAGGGGGGTAGTGTACGTGAGGTGTGGAAAATGGGCAGTTTAGAAAAGGTAGGTAGGTGCGGCCTGGAGCTGCTTAGCCCTGCGGGCTTGGGCCTGTCTGAAATGGCTGGCTCGGTCAGCTGGTCCTTTCGTTCTGTGGACCTTTCTTTCAGGTGTTTCTGTGTGGTGTTCGCTCGTGGCTTCTATGGTGGGCTTCTTGTTCTGGGGCATTTTACTTCCCTCTCCTTCATTATAGGCTCGTCCTCGAGCCTCAAGGGTGAAGTAAAAAGAAGCATAATCATGGTAGGTCATTTTAAGGGTATTTAGAAGGTTCCACCAAGCAAGAGAGCGACAGTCAGGTTTCTTTTGCAGGTCAATGTATACCTGTAAGAATGTGTCCTCTGTGTTGTGGCGGGCGGCTGCCCGGGCTTGATGTGGGCGTGGTACACGGGCCAAGTGTCCAGTGGGGGGTTTTACTTTAACCTTTCGTATGAATGGTTTGTAGCTTTCCCCCGTGGGGGTCGGAGTGAGGTGTGTGGGATTGGCAGGAGGTCTGCTTAGTGTGGTGAATGGTTTACTAACCGAAAGGGGATTCACGCGTGACAACAGAGCTGGGGATGAAGGGGGAATGTGAGTCTGGGTTTTATTAGGTTTTCTTGGGCGGTGTTGTAGGTTGGGAATATATAGTGAGGCAATGCGCAAGATCGGTTTAGGTAAGGTGGGTGAAGGAGGTGTGTGGGAAGGAGGGGGTGTGTGTGTTGTGTGGCTTGGGTCATAGTGTCAGAACGGGGTGGTATTTTTGTATCGCTGTCTTTAAATCTGATGGGTCTGTTGATTATTCTACCTCTGGCGGTCCTGGTGGGAAGGTAGATGTTTGTCGTGGGACTTGAGTCGCTCGACAATGTTTTATATTGAGGGGAAGCAACCTCACATGATATTTTCCCCCACTAACACGTCCCCCAACCCCCATCGTTGCCTCTTACAACCCGCCATCATTTCCGCTCGCATCAACCACATTCTCGTGGCAAATATCTCAGAGGAACCCCTGACATTACCAAAAGGTCTCATTATAGGAGACCTCGAAACTTTCGATGACCTCCCCATACATTGTAACGACACCCCTACCAGCCTCCAATTGCCCCCTCTTCCTGAGACACTATCTGACCACCAAAAGAACGGCATGTACGACCTACTGCTGGAATTCAGTGACGTGTTTGCCCAACAACCCACCGAAATCGGACAGACTGATGTAGAACAATACATCATTAACACCACAGGCCCCCCCATACGACAACCATCCCGTAGAAAGAACCCCATACAACGTCAGGAAGAGGAACGCCAAGTCCAGGAAATGTTAGAGGCCGCGATTGCCACTAACGTCCACTAGCCCCTGGTCTTCCCCTGTTGTCCTAGTCAAAAAGAAAGATGGGACAACCCGTTTTTGCGTCGACTACAGGAGGTTAAATGACATAACCATTAAAGACGCTACACCCTTACCCCGAATAGACGATTCCCTTGACTCCCTATACGGATCCAAATGGTTCACTACCCTCGACTTGCAAGCAGGGTATTGGCAAGTGCCTATCAAGGCCGAGGACCAAAAGAAAACAGCATTTTCCACTAGTGGTGGTCATCACTATGAATTTAACGTCCAACCTTTTGGCCTCTGTAACGGACCCGCCACTTTCTCCCGTTTGATGGAAACGGTATTACAATGCCTAACCTGGGAAACCTGCCTAGCCTATCTGGACGATATTATTGTGTACTCTCCAACCTGGGAAGAACACCTCCTCAGGTTGAGACAAGTCCTTCAAAGAATCCGAGCCGCCGGGTTGAAATTAAAACCCTCAAAGTGCGTGATTACCCGGAATAAAGTAGATTTTCTCAGACACGTGATATCTGAACATGGTATTGCGCCATACCCAAAGAAACTTCAAGCCATACAAAACCAAACCCCACCCACCACGGTTAAAGGAATACGTTCGTTTCTAGGTTTAGCCACATACTACAGACGTTTCGTCCCCCACTTTGCCACCATAGCCAGACCCCTCCACCAACTTACCCACAAAGACGGGGTACCCCGTTCGCCTGGACACCTGAAAGAGACCTCGCGTTTAACACTTTGAAGCAAAAGCTAATCCAAGCCCCTATTGTCGTTTTCCCTGACTACCAGAAACCTTTCCGTCTTTATACCGACGTATCTCTGTACGCCATAGGTGCAGTATAAGCTCAATTCAGAGATGGAAAGGAACATGTGATAGCGTATGCCAGCTCCACACTCACCCCACCCCAACAGAATTACGCAGCCACCAAGAGAGAGTGCTTAGGGATCATTTGGGCACTCAGCCACCTCCGGTCATTTGTGTTGGGCGCAAAACTCGAAATAATTACCGACCATCAATCTTTACAATGGCTGCGTAGGTGCGAAACCAACTCAGCCATTTTGGTACGTTGGAGAGAGACACTAGAGGACTACGACTTTACCATACAATATCGTCCCGGCAAACTCCATACTAATGCAGACGCCCTGTCACGTTTGCCAGTACCAAAAGACCCCCCCACCAACCTAGCCGCCTTACAAAACACTCAATTGGTAAAATGTCCCGCACCCACAATAATACTAACCCGAGTTGACGTCAGGTATAGCGTAAAATAGTCGTAGATGGTAAGTCCAATAAACTCATCTCGAGAGACTATCACCGTGGTTCTTAAAGATAGTCGTAGATGGTAAGTCCAATAACTCATCTCGAGAGACTATCATCTGGTTCTTAAAAATCGGACTAAGGTTGCTATACTTTTGTACGTCCGTGGTAGAACAGTGGGTTAGCGCGCGGGCCTGGTGGTGATGGTGGTGCGTCACTAACCAGGGTTCGAACCCCACCCAAGGCATCTCAAAACCTGTGGGTTTTTAGGGGGGTTAAATTCCCTTCAGAGGTTCGTACCCCGCGCCAGGTACCAGTAAAGGTTGATCCTAAAGGTAGCCTGGGGATAATTCCCATTCCTATTTAACCCTGGTAAAACCTAGCATTTCATTTACCTATAAAACGTGCTTCCCCTCAATATAAAACATCGTCGAGCGACTCAAGTCCCACGACAAACATCTACCTTCCCACCAGGACCGCCAGAGGTAGAATAATCAACAGACCCATCAGATTTAAAGACAGCGATACAAAAATACCACCCCGTTCTGACACTAAGGACCCAAGCCACACAACACACACACCCCCTCCTTCCCACACACCTCCTTCACCCACCTTACCTAAACCGATCTTGCGCATTGCCTCACTATATATTCCCAACCTACAACACCGCCCAAGAAAACCTAATAAAACCCAGACTCACATTCCCCCTTCATCCCCAGCTCTGTTGTTATCACACATTCACGGTATTTTCCTCCAACTGTAAACAATATGATGGTTTCCTTGGACTTGACCTCCTTCAAAAACTCCAGGCCCAGATTGACTGCGGCCAAAAGCTGATCTCATTCAAAAACAAATTCCAGCCCAAAGCCTCTGACAAATCAATCGCGCAGAAACCCATTCCCAAAAAGAAAAAACAACCTCCCCCTCAACAAACCCTGAGTCAGGGTTACCAAGTTGCAGCTAGCACTAAGGTGACTCCTAAAACCTCCCCTTGCCCCGAGTGCTCTCAAAACCTCACTCCATTCAGTAAAACAATGCCTCAACAAACGAAAGAAGACAAGTCCAAGCAACTCCCTCTCGGTAACCCCCTCAATTCTCGTAACTCTGTCCAGAATAAATCCTCCCATGTTTTCAGGACAGACTCTGAGATATGTACCCATAATTCTATCCAATGTTTATGTACACGTTTCCAGAGAAAATGCCGACCAATGTACCCAACAATGTTTTGCCCATGCCCCCAGAAATGTTCAACTATCCCACAACCAACACCAACTCCCTTGGGACAGTTTGCCGTCAGTAGCTCCCTTTTCCCCCCACACAATTCACACCCATAGAATATTTCACAACCCCACACTTGACTCGCCCTCTCATGACCAACAAACTCACCAGTCCCACATCACCTGTAACCAGACCGTTACTGCCACCAAAAAAATTCCCCACCTTCGTCCTGTTAACAACCCCACATCAATACACCAGTCCTACACCAATAACCCATGTTCTACACCTAACTTTTTCCCCACCAACCCTCCGCAGTCCCCCCAGCAAATCCCGTTTTCTAACTCGCTCACCTCTCACCCCTCTGAACCGCCCGCACGCGCCGTTAATCCCCCCCTCACGCGTGCCGACCGAGGGACACGACCATGTTCCCACCATGCCCCCAGAAATGCCATCTATTCTCTTACAACCCATTCACAACCCTGCACCCAATGGTCGTCGGTGCGAGGCTAGGCGCCTCGCCAGTAACTAACTTCTATTGCCATACTTCCAGATAAATGTGGCAGAGTTAGCAACCCAGTCTCCACTACATCCAGCAAACCCTACAATTAACAACCAGCCGAGTAAAACCAGCTAGACAAGGCACCTTCGGTTTTGGTATTAAGGACACCCACATCTGTCTCATACACAGAGGGTTATTACAAACACTGGTGATATGGCAAGCCCCTAGCCACAGCCGCCGGATGACTATCACAGAGAGAGGGCGCCCAGCTCCCCCTTTTTGCCCACCCGAGGAGGGAGACTCCCACCCCCGCGGAGGTATACCTGGCCCCTGTTTTGACTTCCGAGTCATTACCAGGTAGCACAGGAATTCTTCCTATCAATGAACTAACCATGCATGACTAACACCTTTACTAACCTCTATTAAATCACAATAAACCATTTACCTTTCTTGCATACTCTGATCACTAAATTAGCACCTCAGCTATACCATAGAATGAATATTGAACAATCTAAGAGAGACGCTCCTATCACAGCTGTCCCCATCCTCCTCGCAAAGTAGATCCAGTTTCTCTCCCCTAAATACTTCCAGTATAGCCAAAATAGTACCTCTTACTAAGGCTCAGTTATATGAAAATATAAAGGCTTCCTATAGCCATGTGCCACAACAGTAAATACCATCTTACCTAGTCCCCATATCTATTGAGAGCTCAAATAAGTCCATAAGACTCGAGATCCCTACTGTCTACAGGGTCCAGAACCGAGCCTATAAATCTACCTCCCGCCCCCAGTCAAATCAGTTGAAAGCTAGACACCAACCAGTGGTCACTACCCTGCAGTTAACTTCTAGCTCTGCCCTTGTGTTGTTCCGGAGTTGAGATTCCAGAGCCGGCAGACTCCGTGGCAGAGAAGACTAATAGAAGCATCTGTCCATGTACAAGTCCTAACGTGCACCTTATAACCTTCACACAAATTCGTGGGTATATAAGTGTGTAGCCAGCAACGATCGTCAAGAGATCCGACTTGAGAACTTCCTACATTTTGGACCACCTGGACGGCCGAGGAACCAGTCGTTAGCCCCCAACATCACCGGAAGCAAGATAACCAGGACCAGATCTACAAATATTATTCAAGATTCATGTTGCTAGTACTAAGTGTTATAGTACTAGTTTGATACTCACTTATTAACTTTCTATAAAGTGGCTAAAACCTTGCCCAGTGTAATTCACATTTAACCATTCCATTTGGGACGTACTAAGCGTATCAGTGCTCTTTAACCCGGGAACTGCGGGGAGACTCTTAAGAGTTCCCCCGGTGGACTGCGGGGAGACTCTTAAGAGTGAGTGAAAAAAAAAATCAACTTTTGACATCGAAAAAAATAAAATATTTTTATTTTTTTATTTTTTTATTTTTGTTTGGCCCCTGGGCCATGCAAAATCTCAGTCCTCTACCTCCCCTCCTTCCCCACTTTCCTCCTCTCCTTCAGTTATCACCTATTTTCCCTATATTTATACCTATATTCTGAGGTATATTTTCGTGCTAACATTAGCGAGTTGCAAGCAGGGTGTTGTCATCACTGATGGCAAGCGAGTGCAAGAGAGAGAGAGAGAGTATCGATCGACTGTGTCTCAGTGGCCTTGGGGGAAATTGGCGGGAAAGCAGCTTGCCTCACCCATACATTATACAACTCGCGGGCTATATCTCGGATTTTGACCATCCAAACGCTGTTTTCACTCGTTTTATTGTTGTTTCAGGTTAATACCTTTATAATCAACCCATAATAGGCGCATATGGATAAGTATTAATGCTATTAATGGTACAATGAATATTTTAGTGACGGAAACACCTCAAATACATGCGCACAGGGATAGGTGTCTAATTACCCCCATGCGCACTTCAGAGGTTAATTAACAGGCGACATTGACTCTCGTAATTACCTTATTCAGATATTAAAACTCTAGTGATATCTAACGTTCGCCCACTGATTTGTGTTCTACGTATTTCTGTCATAAGAATATAAAACTTAGATCAGTACCCCCATGAGGTTACTAGAGATTCCGTGTTCTACAATATACGCGTGTCTAATCCTAACTGTGAGCTGCTACTTGGGCACGCGACTAGCCAGTAAGAGATCAAATCAGTGAAGTTGAATTACACGAATATATTGAGGTCTTCCAGTAAAATAGAACTTGCTAATTAAACCCGTGATCAGAAGAATATACCTGAACGTTGGAAGTGGGAGACTAGGCTCCATCCAGATCCGCTAATTCTAACAGTTTCCTTCTATTATTTGTTTTGTGCGAGAATTATTATATTTCTATGCTCTTTGATTATTTACTTCAATAAACGTGAACTTGTGTCGTGTTACCGTGTGTTTATTTTGTGTTCTCTATTCCTCATACCTTGTATTGTGCATGCAGCCTTATATACCCAGTCATTCAGAACTCACATTACCCAAGTTAAACCTGTAGAAAAACAGGGCATAACATTGGTGGCAGCGGTGGGATAGCTGGGCAAAAAGGCTAAGATACCCTACGACCTTACGAGGCTAGGGACTAGCCTAACTTGCAACGTCCCAAAGCTGCTTGTCAGTACAGCTATTTCTTTAGTAATATAAGGGGACTTCACTCTAACATCAATTCTGTACACCAATTTCTTCAAGCAGAATCCCCTACTCTCCTTTTTTTGACAGAGACTCAAGTAACATCCACATCTGACACATCTAGATTTAATTTTCCAGGTTATCAACTGCTCCAAAATTTCAGACCTAAAGGTGGTGTATGTTGCTTCGCAAAATCTGAAATTGCCCTGGAGGAGGTTACTAGTTTCAATTGTCCCTATTTTGATTATTCTATATACAAATTAATTTCTGCTGGTAAATTTAAATACATATGTTGCATCTACCGTTCCCCAAATACTCCTCCAGAGCAAAGTCTTTTTGATTCTCTGTCCTCACAACTCAGTGTCCTCAACTTAAATGCTTCTTCTGAAATCACTGTGTTGGGTGATTTTAATGTCCATAATGTTGAATGGCTCACTCATTCAGCCAGGACTGATGATGCGGTCTTGAATGTGAGCTATTTGCAGACTCATTTAATCTCATTCAACTAGTCAACCAACCCACCCGTGTACCAGATAATCCTAATCATAATTCCCACCTACTGGACTTATTTTTAACAACCAATTCAGAAAATTATGATGTTACAGTGAGGTCCCCACTTGGATCTTCTGATCACTGTCTGATACAGGCCACCTGTCTATCACCTACCACACCTTCCCACTCTGAACCTGTTTTGGTGACTAAATGGCATTACGATAGGGCAGACTGGGAGGGTCTTCAAGGTTTCTTTATTGATATTCCCTGGACCTCTTTCTTTTCTAATGATGCACACTCCACCTTGAGCCACATACAAGATTTTGTAAAAATTGGAATGGAAACTTTTATTCCTCATCAAAAGTACAGTAAAAGATCTAATTCACCTAAATGGTTTGACCATAATTGTGCTAGAGTAACTGAACAAAAAGCAATAGCCTACAATGCATACACAAGATCAAAAACACATGAAGCCTTTAATTACTTTAGAAACATCAGAAATCATGCCAAAACTGTATTAAACCTAACTAAATCAAACTTCTCCATAAGCGGCAAATAAACTTCTAAATAACCAAATGATAAACAAAATATTTTGGTCTACTCTTACTCATTCAAATCACTTCACTACTGCATCATCCATTCCACCATTAATATCTCCGACTGGCAATCTTGTAAGTGACCCACGAGGTAAAGCTAACCCTTCTTGCAGATATTTTCTCCACCAACTCAACCTTAGATGACATAAATCAAGATGTCCCTGTACTTTAATTCACCTGAAATTCCCTCACTTAAGATCCACACCAGACATGTCAAAACTATTTTGCAGAATCTCTCAGTAGATAAGGCTCCTGGTCCAGATGAAATTCCTAGTACTTACACCGGGAGCTGCGGGAGACTCTTAAGAGTTCCCCCGGCGCACTGCGGGAAGACTCTTAAGAGTCAGAGAAAATAAAATCAACTTTTGACAATCGAAAAAAATATATTTTTTATATTTTTTTTTTTTTTATTTTTTTTTTTTTTTTTGCCCCTGGGCCATGGCAAAATCTCAGTCCTCTACCTCCCCTCCTTCCCCACTTTCCTCCTCTCCTTCAGTTATCACCTATTTCCCTGTTATCCCTTATTCGGAGGTATATTTTCGTGCTAACATTAGAAAATCCGATTGGAGGGTGTGGTCATCACTGATAGCAAGCGAGTGCAAGAGAGAGAGAGAGAGTATCGATCGACTGTGTCCTCAGTGGCCTTGGGGAAATTGGCGGAAAGCAGATTGCCTCACCCATACATTATACAACTCCGCTATCTCCGATTTTGACCATCCAAACGCTGTTTTCACTCGTTTTATTGTTGTTTCAGGTTAATACCTTTATAATCAACCATAATAGGCGCATATGGATAAATATTAATGCTATTAATGGCACAATGAATATTTTAGTGACGGAAACACCTCAAATACGTCAGCACAGGGACGTTTCCAATTACCCCCATGCGCACTTCAAGGTTAAGAATTGCTCCTTGGTGCTCGCTCCTGTATTGGCAAAAATTTCCGTCTGTGTACTCATACCTCATGCTTCCCAGTACCCTGGAAAGAAGCAAACATCCATCCAGTTCCTAAAAAAGGTGCCTCTTCAGATCCATCAAACTACAGACCAATAGCTATAACTTCCACTCTTGGCAAAGTTTTTGAAATTATATTAAATAATCACATAATTAAGCATCTGGAGAATAATAAATTAATCAGTGATAGGCAATATGGTTTTAGACGATGTCGATCAACTGCAGACATTCTTTGCCTTCTTACGCATCAAATCAACCAAGCTACAGACCAACATGGTGAAACACATACAATAGCACTGGATATATCAAAGGCATTTGATAGAGTCTGGCATCAATCCTTATTGTCGAAGATGTCACACTACGGCCTTGCATCATTAGTTCCACTAATTTCTTCTTATCTTCATAACAGAAAAATACGTGTAATGGTAGATGGCCTTTATTCTCAATTTAACTCAATAAATGCTGGTGTTCCCCAGGGATCAGTTTTGGCCCCAACTCTGTTCCTCATTCATATCAATGATCTCATATCTACCACTCATAATCCAATACATTCCTACGCAGATGACTCAACACTCCACAGTTCCTTCACATTTACCAATTCTTTCACCCAACCCGATCTTATAAATTCAAAAATAAACACTGCAATTTCTCTGAACCAGGACCTTTCTAGAATTAATGAATGGGGACAAGAGAATCTAGTTTCCTTTAATGCACAGAAAACCAAGTACATTTCAATTTTCTAACCGACAGAATCTCACTGACTCCCATATATTTTTTAATGATGTAAATATTCCCACTTCCCCTAGTATTGACATTCTCGGTGTAACATTAACTACTAACTTGAGCTGGACACATTATGTTAGAAGCATTGCTAAGAATGCCTCTAAAAAACTGGGACTCCTGTACAGAGTTCGAGAATTCTTCACTGACGAGCAGTTGGCCGTAATATATAAAAGTCATGTGCGCTCTCAGATGGATTACTGTTCACCTCTGTGGGGTGGAAGTGGAGTGGTTGCATTGAGGCAGTTGGACAAAATTCAAAATAAAGCTATTAGATTAATCAATAACCCTGCAATCACACAGGACCTTCCTACATTAGCCATACGAAGAAACGTTGCATCCCTTGCATTATTCTACAGATATTTTCACAGCAATTGTTCCGAGGAACTTGCTTCAATTGTGCCGCCTCTCCACATCTTTCCCCGTAGAACTAGGGCAGCTGAGAGCGCCCATGAATTTACACTTTCTCCTCCACAATGCAGAACTTCTGCTTATCAGAATTCATTTATCCCCAGAGCTACTACTCTTTGGAATTCACTTCCCTCGAATTGCTTTCCACAAACTTACAATCAACAAATGTTTAAATCCAGTTGTTACAAACATTTTATGAATGGAGGATGCCTTTAGGCACATGGACCTTTTTGTTTTATCTGTGTTTTTCCTTCCTCCGTTCATTGTCTCTTTAAAAAAAAAAAAAAAAAAAAAAAAAACTAAAAAGGAATGTGGTGTAATGCCCTCGAAAATGTCCCGCACCCACAATAATACTAACCCGAGTTGACGTCAGGTATAGCGTAAAATAGTCGTAGATGGTAAGTCCAATAAACTCATCTCGAGAGACTATCACCGTGGTTCTTAAAGATAGTCGTAGATGGTAAGTCCAATAAACTCATCTCGAGAGTCTATCATCTGGTTCTTAAAAATCGGACTAAGGTTGCTATACTTTTGTACGTCCGTGGTAGTACAGTGGGTTAGCGCGCGGGCCTGGTGGTGATGGTGGTGCGTCACTAACCAGGGTTCGAACCCCACCCAAGGCATCTCAAAACCTGTGGGTTTTTAGGGGGGTTAAATTCCCTTCAGAGGTTCGTACCCCGCGCCAGGTACCAGGAAAGGTTGATCCTAAAGGTAGCCTGGGGATAATTCCCATTCCTATTTAACCCTGGTAAAACCTAGCATTTCACTTATAGCGCGTTTTTCAAAGGCACAAAGAGGCATAGATTACCATAGATTACCAGACACAACCAGACAGAAGCAGACAGCCTCCCGAGATTGTCTGGTAGTCTTTGGTCACCTCGGCCAAGACCAAAGATTAACGGATTCTGGGGGTGTGGCCACCAGCCGGGAGGCAGGACTCTGGTGACAGTTTCAGCCACTCACAGCCTTCGTTACAAGGCATGATTCAAATATTATACAACTGAGGTGAGTGTTGACAGGGGTGAGTGTTGTAAATATTTGATCCTTCATATATTTAAAATTATTATTTCGAATGAATTAGAGTCCTTTGCATTCCTATAGAGTTGAAAAGTAATATTATTGTTAAATTAACAAAATTTTCTCTGAATTATGCTTTTTTATTATATATATATCTAAAAATTATAGGTCTGCCATGAGCAACTTGCCAGTTTTTCAAAACATAAAAGTTCTATGGTCCACAGTGTCTTTGAAAAATGCGCTATTACTGTCTTTTATGCAGCTGAAAAATCTTAAAATCCGAGCCAACTTTTGCCAAAACTTGGCTCAGGTTTTTTTCATTTTGGGTTTTCTCAAGTTGAAAAACAAAAAAACCCGAGCCAACTTTCATCATAAAAGCCATTATATCGCCTTTTTATGTCTTTAACCCCACATTTTCCCTGATCTTCATTGCCCTCCCCACTATCGGGCGCCGTGTCTTAAGATCCTAAAGGGGAAAACTATTTTTGCGGAGGTTGAAACTAATGTCAACCACTATATATTGATGCAAATAAACTAAAACTAAAAAAAAAAAAAAATAATGAAAATAATTGGTGGGTGGTTTCCTTAATATTTTCCGGTATCGGGAAGTCATTGATGTAACAAATAAAAGGCCCAGTGGCTTTTGGCCATCTGTAATGATGCTATTTTGTGTCGTTTACTAGAACATTCAAAATACCGATCGGTCTATTGTAGCAACAAATCACTGATCGCTACATTGAACACGAACCTGGTATACAAATGGATCAGTGGATAGGAGGCAAAAAAAGGTTAAATCCTCTTCTTGTTTGCTTTCCTGCTGCCGTGACCAACATAAGCCTGGCAAGGATGAAATAGCTGGTAAGTATTAAATTTGGCCAGTTTCAGTTTCAGTTTCATGGAGGGCAATTGTCGTCTATTATCATGGTCCCTGTAATTCCGTGGTTCTTCTGATAGGCTAGGCTACCTTGAAAATTTCTTGAATGTACTAGGCCTACCCTACTAAGCTAATTAATAGGCCAATTTCTTTCTGTTCTATAGCCTAGAGGCTGTTGGAGTTTGTGCCAGTATTCAAAGTCATTGTACTGTAGGCTAGTAATATATAGGCTATAGGCCTAGTAATAACATTAGGCTATGTAACAGTAAGGTAAAATGTTTGGATAGGCAAATCATAGCCTATTGGTAATTTATGGATGTCATTCTCAAGGACAAGGCTTGTAGAGTACCGTACCACAACTCCACAAGTCTTATTGGGGTAAACCTGACTTTTTGGACCGACAGCGATTTCAGTAAGTTTTATTTTGTTTTTTGTATTTTTTCCTTCAGATATAGGCTAGTGTTGTTTTATACTGAAGAGGAGCGGAAATGAGTATTTACCCATTATCCAACAATCTAAAAACACGCCCCTAGGCTATTAGATTTTTTTTTTTTTTTTTTTTTTTAATAATGTTCTAGGCTATTAGCCTAACCTAACAACCTTACCTAACCTAACCTAGTATATGAGTGGGGGCTGCAGCCCCCACACCCCCGCTAGTTAGGTTACTTTTTTTTTTTTTTTTTTTTTGTGCCATTAGGCCTAGCCTAACTTAACAACCTAACCTAACCTAACCTAGTATATGGGTGGGGGCTGCCGACCCCACACCCCCGCTGGTTGGGTACTGGCTGAAAAACTTAGTTTTACAGTAGCCTAGCTGCCTAGGCCTATACATGTATTTTAGCGTTTTTTTTTCTTCTCCCTTGTAATACATTTCCGCTCTTAATGCCATATATAGCAATGATGTATATGCTCTACCGGACCTATTAGGCCTAAAAAGATCGATGGGCTAACTGTCGGTCCAAAACATCAGTATAACCCTTATTGGTCAATATAAAGGAGCTGGACCACAGCTTTTTTTTTTTTTTTTTTTTTTTTTTTTTTTTTAAGCCTAGGCCTAGGTTAGGCCTATCAGTATCATCAGTGTTTAGGCCTAATATTAATAATAACGATTAGGCCTAGCCTAGCCTATTACTGGAAATTTGTATTTAGGCTACCCATTATCCAACAATTTAAAAATAGGGCCTAGAATACAGCCCCCACTAGTGGGGAGGGCTATGAATAATTAATATCAGGGAAAATGAGGGGTTAAAGAAGAAAAATAGCTCTATTTGGCCGTAACACTTTGCCGTGGAATACAGAATAAGGGGGGGGGACCCCCCCCCCCCAGGACTTATATAAATCCTCACCCAAAAATCACTATTTTGTCATTAGGCTAGGCTAACCTAACCTGGGTGCTGCACTGCTGCCACCCCCAGATCCCCGCTGAAATAAGCATTGATATAGCCTAGGCCTAGAGGTTGACAAAACACTGGAAATGAGTATCCAACAATAGAGTCAGATTGGGTAAATAGCCTAGGGGTTTTTGTTGGCTGCTGGCCACATAGATGAGGATTTCTATAAGTCCTAGGGGGGTGAGGGGGGGCTTCCCCCTCATGGGGCCTCACCTGAACTTCATAGCCTGTTCCACTATTTAGTGGGGGCTATATTTTTAGATTATTGGATAATGGGTAAATACTAATTTCCGGTAGTAGGCCTAATCATTATTATTGGTAAATATCCTGTTTAACACCGGGGACGATTTTTACAGGTATTTTCTATTTGTTTTCCTTGTTTTTTGTTTTTTTAGATGTGTTATTTTTATGAACCCCGTCGGAAATTGCAAAACAAGCATTATCTATCAATCTTAAGACACCAAAGCAACAAAACATATTCGGTCGCTCGGGATCACATTTCCGGCAATTTTGAATGCCGTGGGATACAAAAATAAGTTGAGGGGGGCTTTGCCCCCCCCCCCCCCCCCATGACTTATTGTCATCCTCATATATGTTTCCAGCAGGGGGCAGAAAACAGAATAAAACAAAAACAAAAGCGAAACCGCGAGCGTACGACCTATGTAAACAAGACGACCGTAACCCGGATACTACATCCTTAGATTTTTGTTAGTTATTTAGGGCGTATATTATAATGAATTACCGACGGTTTGAACATAGGCTATATTCTTACAGTTTCTTACAGTAGATCCTCTGGAAAAAGGCAAACTATGCCTGTGTATCCAGCTCAGTACCAGTACTTGCACTGCTGCGGTCGTTCACGGTGTTGGCGGCGGCGGTAGCAGACGCAACATTTTTACTATTCTGTATTTTTGTTTTATAATCAAGCTTCAAATCTTGTCTTCCCCATGCTTTATCAAGATTACTTTCAAACTCCCTTATTGATTCGGAATCGACTACATACTGGGGCAGTGCGTTCCACTCGTTTACCACTCTATCACAAAATGAGTTCTTTGCCTTCTCAAGCCTATTTCTTTCTTTGTAAATTTTCTTAGAGTGTCCTCTCGTTCTTGTTCCTCCCGCATCAAGAAGATACCTTCACACACATCCTCATCATACTTTCCTGACACTATCTTAAAAGTCTCTATCATATCCCCTCTCTTTCTCCTATATGCCAGTGTCGGAAGCCCCAGTGTCCTCAACCTCTGCTCATAGCCCGCGTTCTTCAACGTTGGTACCAGCTTGCTAGCTCTCCTCTGCACTTTCTCCACTGCTTCTATATCCTTTACCATATATGGAGCCCACACCTGGTTCGCATATTCCAGGTGCGGCCTAACCAGCGCTGTATAGAGATTCCTGAAGATTTCTTCGTCAAGTGACACAAGTGTCCTCCTTATCAGCCCTACAATTCTATTGGCTTTGTTTATCTTTTCCGCTAAATGTTCTGAGAAATTTAACTTATTGTCTATCACTACTCCTATATCCTTTTCTGCACTCACTTCCTCCATCGCTTCATACATACTGTATCCTACCTTGTCTATCTTGCTGGTCCCAATCCGCATGTACAGTACTTGCATTTTTTTGGATGAAAAGGCATTAACCAATGCTCAGACCATCCCTTCATGCCCTCCACATCTCCTTGAAGCAAACCCATATCTTCCTTACTCCTCACTCTTCTATACAGTTTAGTGTCATCCGCATACAGGTATACCTCACTTCCATTAGTTATAACTTCAGGCAAGTCGTTGATAAATATAACGAACAGCAGTGGTCCCAACACAGATCCCTGAGGTACCCCACTTGTAATTTCCCTCCATGGCAATTAAGTACATGACATAACTAATATATTTGCCTAAATAATATATCAATGGTTTCGACCCGGTGTTAAACTGGATAAATTCCTTATTATTAAATACTGATAGGCCTAAACTTAAAAAATAACAAAACCAACAAAAAATAAGCTTTGAAATAACTGTGGTCCGGCTCCTTTATATTGACCGTCTTATTATTATTTATTTTAGGTATTATTAGTGTAATGCCCTCGAAAATATCCCGCAACGCCAATAATGTACTACCCGAGTTGACGTCAGGTATAGTGTAAAATAGTCGTTGATGGGAAGTCCAATAAACTTATCACGTGAAACACCACGAGACTATCACCTGGTTCTTACAAATCGGACTAAGGTTACTACAGTATACTTTTGTACGTCCGTGGTAGTACAGTGGGTTAGCGCGCGGGCCTGGTTGACCTATGGGGGTCATGGTCACTAACCAGGGTTCGAACCCCACCCAAGGCATCTCAAAACCTGTGGGTTTTTAGGAGGGTTAAACTCCCTTCAGAGGTTCGAGCCCCGCGCCAGGCCCCAGGAAAGGTTGACCCTAAGTGGGCCTGGGGAGTTGTCAGGACAGAAAAATTCCCTTCACACCCAGCATTTCATTGGTGGCAGTAAGGGAACGTGACCTGGTAGCTACTTGGAGCACCCGTCACGCGAACCCTAAACCATATTGAGATTGCTGAGGTGATACAGCTACGATACCTTACGACCTTACGAGGCTATGGACTAACCTAAATAAAAAGGAATGTGGTGTAATGCCCTCGAAAATGTCCCGCAACCACAATAATGTACTACCCGAGTTGACGTCAGGTATAGCGTAAAATAGTCGTGGATGGTAAGTCCAATAAACTCATCACGTGAAAACACCACGAGACTATCACCTGGTTCTTAAAAATCGGACTAAGGTTGCTATACTTTTAGTACATCCGTGGTAGTACAGTGGGTTAGCGCGCGGGCCTGGTGGTGATGGTGGTGCGTCACTAACCAGGGTTTGAACCCCACCCAAGGCATCTCAAAACCTGTGGGTTTTTAGGAGGGTTAAATTCCCTTCAGAGGTTCGTACCCCACGCCAGGTACCAGGAAAGGTTAATCCTAAAGTGGGCCTGGGGATATTTCAGTCCTATTTAAACCTGGAAAAACCTAGCATTTCATTCAAGTAGCTACCAGGTCACGTTCCCTTACTGCCACCAATGAAATGCTGGGTGTGAAGGGAATATTTCTGTCCTAACAACTCCCCAGGCCCACTTAGGGTCAACCTTTCCTGGGGCCTGGCACGGGGCTCGAACCTCTGAAAGGAGTTTAACCCTCCTAAAAACCCACAGGTTTTGAGATGCCTTGGGTGGGGTTCGAACTCTGGTTAGTGACCATGACCCCCATAGGTCATCTAGGCCCGCGCGCTAACCCACTGTACTACCACGGACGTACAAAAGTATATTAACCTTAGTCCGATTTGTAAGAACCAGGTGATAGTCTCGTGGTGTTTCACGTGATGAGTTTATTGGACTTCCCATCAACGACTATTTTACACTATACCTGACGTCAACTCGGGTAGTACATTATTGGGGTTGTGGGATATTTTCGAGGGCATTACAATTAGCCTAGCCTAATTGGATTCAGATATGATTTTATTTTATTTTTTTGCTCAATTGATGCCACACAGACAGTGAGTCATTTATCATGTTATCATCGTATAACATAGCCTAGCCTACATCTGCCAACCTAATAACTTGTCAAGTTACATCAGTGCCCACTGCCCACAGATTACCAATCTTGGTGGTTCACTAGCCTAAGCAGTTGTGTACATAACCTGGACCTGCACACATATAATGTATTGTGTACCGTTCTCCACTTGTGTAGAGTGTAGACTAGAGCACTAATCGGTAAAAATCCTGGGGTTATATGTATAACAACTCCTTGATTACGGGATTCCTGTCTTATGTTAATATTTTTTTTGCTCTTAGCTTATTCAAGGGACCTTACAAATGTGCGGATAAGTGCTACTTTTTTTATTTTGTCAATTTGATTTTCACTCCCCTATAAAATTGTCAGTTATTTTTGTACAGCCAGTCCAGGACACTATTAGCGAATTTTTCAAAGACGCTGTGGACCATACAGCTTTTTTGGTTTGAAAAACTGTCAATTTGCTCCTAACTGACTTTTCATATTTCAATATATCTAATTTAGAATCATAATTCAGTGTATACTTTGTTAGGGATGGATGTAGATTCCGGGCTTACGGTCGTCATGTTTACATAGGGCGATCGCCGCATTTAACTTGCGTCTATTTTAATAATAATAATAATAATAAGCATGTTACTTATTTCTCATAAGCGCCAATTTTTCCGAAGAATTCACTAGCGCTCGAAAAGAGAAAGAAAAAAGAACAAAAATCAATGCATCAAAAGAAGGCTCATATACAACACACATTTAACAATCACTAGCAGTGGCAAAATAGCCTAAACTCTATAGCCATCTGTCATGACACCTCTCTCAAGATCATAGCTTCTCTCAAAGAGAAAAGTCTTAAGTTGTCTCTTGAAGCATTCAACAGAACTCAGTTGTCTCATGGACAGCGGCAACCTGTTATACAACCTCGGAGCCATGTAGGAGAATGACCTCTCAAAGAAAGAAGACTGCTGGAAAGCCCTTGGTTCATCAAGACGAAAAGGGTCATTGTCATGACGCACAACTACACCATGGTGTGCCGGTGGGCGCCTGAGCAGCTCCGCAAGGTACCTAGGCTCACCAAATTTGAGAACCTTAAAAGTCACCAAACACAACTTAAATTCTATTCTTGCTCTTACTGGCAGCCAGTGCAGTTCTATGTGAAGAGATGTAGTAGGAGTTCTAGGTGGAACACCAAAAATTAGTCTTGCGGCCCTGTTAAGAACAGACTGAACTTTCTTCAAAATATAATTTGGAAGACCCACCAACAGGGCATTGCAATAACACGAGAGAAGACCAATGAGTGAACCAACGTCAGGAGGCAACGTCTGGTTATAAACGGCTTCACCAAATAGAGATTTCTGATGTGCAAGTAACAACTTTTAACTATCTGGTTTACATGCTCTTTGAAATCTAATCGGGAGTTCACATATACACCCAGATTTCGAACAGAGTTGGCCGGTCGCAGCTGAGATCCACCCACATTGATGGAGAGGGCACCTACCATATCATCAGCTCTTCTATTTCCTCGGATGATGAGAATATCAGTTTTACCATCATTTAGTTTAAGTTTTCTCGCTCTCATCCACTTCTTGATATCAGACATCAACAATTCCATCTTACTCCGTATATCAACTATATTTGTGATTCTCACATAAATCTGGGTGTCATCTGCATAAAAGTGAAAGGTGACATTATGTGCACGAAGCAGAAGAGACAAACTGCTAATATAAATTATAAATAGGATAGGACCCAAAACTGATCCCTGCGGAACACCATACTGCAGGGGTGTCGAGTCCGAGACCACTTGATTTACCATCACACTCTGGGATCTACCTGACAAGTACGACCCAAGAAGCAAGAGAGCGGAGTCACGCACACCACAATCATAAAGATCACTCAATAACAACTCGTGATCCACTGTGTCAAAAGCCGCAGAGAGATCAAGCAAGACCAATAGTGAGGCCACACCATTGCAAATGTTCTCAACTAGATCATTATGTACTCTAATCAATGCTGTTTCAGTTGAATGATGCTGTCGGTAAGCAGACTGAAAAATTGGGATAGTTTCATTCTGCTGAAGTAGTGGTTGTAATTGGTCAAGTATTGCACGCTCTAATATCTTTGATATGAAGGACAGGTTGGAGACAGGACGATAGTTCAACATGTTCTCAACATCAAGTCCAGGTTTCTTTAGAGTAGGTCGGAGTAGTGCATGCTTTTCAGAATGTGGGAAGCTACCTTCAGAGAATCACTTATTAATTATTTTGGAAATAAACTCAACTGTGTGATCATAGACTCTTGGTAGCTTGGAAACATTTATGGGATCCAACGGGCAAAATGTTTTATTGAGGTTTCTTATGTAGGACGAGATCATGTCCACCTCTACTGAGTGAAAGGATGAGAGGACATTATTAGGAATGTGTCGGGGTTGGAGTACAACTGAAAGTTCTTCACCAACAGAAGCATCATCCAATTCCTGTCTTATGCGAGTTATCTTGCCAGCAAAAAATGCCACAAAGTTGGCAGCCAACTCGGCATCAGGTACAGAAGGTCTTAAGCTGACTCTTGTTTTTCCAAGTAAACTGTTTACAATTGAAGCCAACCTCCTCTGGTCGTTACCACACGAGTCAACTTTTCCCTGATAATACACTTTCTTTTCATCTTTGATTTTGTAGACCACAGCTCTTCTGGCTGACAGGTATTGCAACCATGTAGAGTCTGTTTTATTTTTCCGCCATTCACGTTCAGCTCTTCTACGCGCTCTTCTAAGAAATTTAACTCGAGTGCTATACCAGGGCGAATCATCTCGTACTATGATTTTCTTCTCTACTTCTGGACAGTGATGATCGAACACTAATTTAAGTGCATTTCCATGTACCTCCACCAGCTCATCTGAAGTAAGGTTGGAAGTATCAATACTTCCCAAGTACTGTTTTACTTCACTGCTAGCCAAATTTAGGTCTGCATTTTTATAATTTCTAAATCTGATTACTTTTTCATGTGTGAGTGGATTAGGGAAATCAAAGCTGAAAGTAATCAAAGCATGATCAGAGGTATTAGGGTCAGCATTCTCAACATCAACATCCAGAACACCACCACAACCCACAGGAGAGAAAACCAAGTCAAGGGTGTGTCCTAAGATATGAGTTGGGTGGGACACATGGTTTACAAAATTGTTCTGATCAGTCAACTCAAGGAACTCAGGAGAGAATGGCTTCAGATGAGGGCTGTCAACCCAGTAATTAAAATCTCCACACATCAAAAGTCTTCCAGTTTTAGCAGAAAATTCCTCGAGAAACTGCCCAAACTCTTCCATAAAACCCCTATCTGTGCCACGATGGCCAGGCCTATAGACAACTGCCATTCTTAGAATTTGTTGATGGAGTTTTATTTCCACTTCCAACAGTTCATAATAAAGAGGGGCTGGGTTATGGCTTATTTGCAAGATATTCACCAGAGATGTGGAGTAGACAACTGCCACTCCACCACCCGGATGATCTCCCCTAGGCCTAGGAACATTTATTATGGAATGGGTTTTAGGCAATGCCGCCTGGATAATATTCAGATCTGACTCGAACAACCAGGTCTCAGTGAGACATAATACATCAAGGTTACGTTCATCCAAGATCTCGCAAATATGATCCATTTTGTTACGCAAGGAACGAACATTCAACAGACCCAGTTTCAACCGGCTCCCATGTGCATTTTTCAGTTTTTTGAACCTACAAAATCGGTGTTCTCAATAACTTTATTTCTCTGAGCTGTCATTAAAGGACAATTTCTACTTGAGGCGAAATGATTTGGCGGCTCCGTAACTGATGTGGAGCTCATACAATTTATACATTTGGGGGAAGTCTTGTTGGTGCAGTCTTTTGAGTTATGAGTACCAGCACAGAAGTTGCATTTTGGATCCTCATTTTTCCGATAACACCTGTCACTGGTATGACCAAAGCCCTGGCAATGGTAACATTGTGTTACCCAGAAGCGATCGTATGCACGACATCTCACAAGTCCAACATACACAGAATTGCCATCATCCACAATGGAAGAGCGTATTTCAGGTGACATTTTTACTACCGCAATCTTAGTGTGTGCATCACTCTTTTGCTTAGTGAATAGCAAATTCATAGCTAAGCCATCGTCGACCAGGGACTTTATTCTTGGGTTCTTGTTGAGGATGCTGGGAATGATCTCATTATCCTCAGCGTCATTAGCAATGCCTACCAGAGTCATTTTTGGCATCATCTTCTTTGGTTCGGAGACACTGAAGGCACTGTCCACCCCCAAATACTGATTGATGGCCCTTCCTGCATCTTCTTTGACTTTCTTGGATGGAAGTCGTACCACCAGTATTTACCTAATTGCCTAATTGTAGTTTACAGGAGTTGAGCTAAGCTCGTGTTGTCCCGTCTCTCAGTCTACTTTTTATCCAATTTTTTCTTGAAAATATGGATGTTCCTTGCCCCTACCACCTCCTCCTCCAGCCCATTCCATTTGTCAATACATCTATAGGGGAAGCTAAACTTCCTGATATCGTTCTTGCAGGTAGGTCTTTTTACTTTGTAGCTGTGGCCTCTAGTTATTCCTGTGTCCATAATTAATATATCCTCCCTATCCAGCCTCTCCAGCCCCCGGGTACATTTGTACATCATTATGTCTCCCCTCTCTCTCCTCTCTTTTAGACTCGGTAGATTTAATTTGTCTAGCCTCCCTTCATATGGCAGTTCTCTGAGACTTGGAACCAATCTAGTGACTGCTCTCTGGATTCTTTCTAACTTGTGAATATGCTTCTTTAGATGCGGGGACCACACCACTGCTGCATACTCCAATCTTGGTCTAATCATACTCTTCATAATTTTCGCTACCATGGTCTCATCCAAATAGTTCAGAGCAACTTTCATATTCCCGGCCATTGCATACATTCCGCTAAAGAGCTTGTTAATATGTTTCTCTGGCGACAAATTATCTTGTATAATCAACCCTAAATCTTTTTCTTTTTCGGCCTTGCTAATTTTATTATCTCCCATCCTGTACTCCCAATTTGGTCTATTCACACTTCTTCCCATATTTAACACATGACATTTACTTATATTAAATTTCATTTTCCACTTGGTGCTCCATTCGTATATTTTATCTAAATCCCCTTGCAGCTCCTCACAACTACTTTTATTTGTTATTTGTCTCATAATTTTTACGTCATCTGCAAATATTGACATGTAAGAGTTTAT
The DNA here is from genome assembly GCA_032716605.1 of Paralithodes platypus. NCBI lineage: Eukaryota > Metazoa > Arthropoda > Malacostraca > Decapoda > Lithodidae > Paralithodes > Paralithodes platypus. Next base: position 25,361,008 of record CM064535.1, read on the forward strand.
GCCTATCGGCAGGTCATTCACGTACATAAGGAACATGACTCAGTTCTAGTTAACTTGTTAATCGGAACCGAAGCCAAAGCAGTCTCGATTGCCTTTGTATCTGGTGGGCTTACTGGCTCGGAGGATCGGTCTTTTGGCTTCACTACCAGGACCTGATGGTCCCAGACAGTTTTTTTCTTTCCACCATCTACCACCTCAGTGGTGCGTTTGGTCGGCTCCTTTTTGGTCTCCGCTGTTTCCCTCACTACCTTTTCCTTGCTCTTCAAAACCTGCACTACATTCTTCTCAAACTCTCTTTTCTCTTTTTCTCTCTCTTCCACCTGCTCCTTCATGATTTCTTCCAATGCATCCACCTTAGCATTCCCCACCCTTGTCCACTCATCTTTCTCCTCACTTATTACTCCCTTTACTTTCTCACTTAAATGGCCCTCATACTCCTTTAGCTGCTCCTTGAGTGCCATGTTCTCTGCCTCCAGCTCATCTACTTTCCTTATCACTGCATCTAGGTTAGCAATTAATGGCCCATCTGCAGTTGCTACTGAACTGGCTCCACATATTTCTGTCAGTGACTCCACCTTCACACCTATATCTCTCCTCCAATTCTCCATAACTCCCTTCCATCTTAACAGATCCATCATCTGTCTCTTCACTACAGTCAATTGATCCTCCACTTCACCACCCTCTGCCAGAAATCCCTCAAACTCATAGCTCTCTTCATCTCCCAATAAACTCTGCCTCCGTTTGCCTTGGCCGGCCATTGTTTATATTTATGTAGCCTACAATTAAAAATATACAAAACACTTAATAAAATTTAGAGTAAAATTAAACTACTACCTGGGATAAACCCAGGTAGCGCCGCCCCCGTTTGTGTCACCCTATCTTGAAAAAAGAATAAATGGAAAAAATAAATAGAAATGGGTGTTTGCGAGGTCACCACGAGCAGGTGGGGTACGACTTGATTACCTTCCAAAGAAGGTAACCCAACCGAGGTGTCGCAAGTACTAGGCAAAGATGAAATGTGAAAACTTTAACCGTGTTTTGGGCCTTCAGCAGTAGCAGATACGTCACTCGGAAAACTAAACCTCATTGGTTACGATACTGCCACTGCGCAAAGCTATACCAAGGCCCAAGTCTCCGTCAGTTGACCAGGCTCCCAAGAGGTCTCGCTCGAACTTTGACGCCGCATTATCCGCCGGGGACAAGTCAAAGTCGAGCCGGTCTAGGAAGTCCTCCTCATCAGGGAAGAAGGCGGCTCAGGGTCCGTCAAAATCGGTCAAGAAATCTTCCTCTAGGAGTGAGGCATCAGGAGACACATCTAGTTCTGTCTCAGGCTCATCCCACCGATTTACTATCCCCCATAATCCCAAGCCGGAGCCTGCGGCTTTACCAGTGTTTGGGAGGGAGAGAGGCGGCAGTGTAGTTTCTGACCGGCGGGAGCATGATAGCTCCTCTGACCGGCATTCATCTGTTCAGGAATCCCCCTTGTATGACATCCCGGATTTAGATATTATTGACCTGTCTGAGCCCGGCGTTCCCGACAAGTCACAAACAGATACATTAGAAACCGCTGCTCGGGTTGACGAGTCTCGGCCGGAGGCTGTACCAGCCCCCTCAACCCGGTCACCGGGTTCCAACATACGCCAACAAGGAGTATATACTGAGGAGCTGGCGTCTGGCCAACGCCCAGCTTCTCAGCAATCTGGAACGCAGGGCTCAGAAATGTCACAGTCTGCGTCCCAGTCTGATCAGGAAAGTGGTATTTATGTAGCAAAGGACCAGTTGCAAGAGCTTTTTGATTTTATGAGGCAGGTAAAGTGTGAGCGACAGGCTGTTATTCCAACACCAGTAGCCTCGGCGGTGTGACCTCTTGGGCAAGTGTTAGTGCAACCTCAAGTTACTATAATTTCACCTCCCCCTGCTGTCACTGTCGATTCTGTGGTTCCTACTTCAGGTACCACTGCTCTTTTGCCGTCCGATCTGAAATTGTTTTCCGAGTTGTTACCTCCCCCACTAGACAAATCCATCCCCAGCAAAAAGGGCCCTATGCCACTCTTGTATAGACCGGATACTTCTTGGTCAGTAGTTAAGCCTTTACGCCCCGAGGTCGCACAGCCCACGGTTACAGGTGAGTTACCTGTTCCTAGTCACTGGGTTATAGAGGCAAGTGAGGCAAAAAAGTTACGGGCCAAGAACCAGTCGGGAGAGGTGCTTGATGTTGTTATTAAGGCTATCCCAACATTTTTCAATCCTGAATTCTTTGTCTACTCGCAATCCCCCTCCTTGCCTCCTACTTCTGCCAGAAAACTGTTTTCTGACTGGACTAAATCAAATAGGATGAATGATTTGAAATTATTGCAGGATTTGTCCACAGAATTAAATTCCATTCCCTTCAGGGACTCCCCCGCCGTTAGGGAGTCACCGTGTCGCGGTGGCGGGGCTTGAAGCTTGGCCGGTGGACTCTGTTCATAGGGGGGACAGACCTTCTTATGTTCGAGGCTCCGCCGCCCTCGTGGACCAAGACCTCCCTCCTCGTAGGTTTCCAGAGGCCTGCAAGGTACCGGTACCACTTTTCTGTCTTTTTCCCTCTCTAACTTTGTCCTTTTCTTTGCTTCCCCTTCTTCTATCGTTGACGACTGGACTACTCTATTTAATTGATGGAGGGTGGGTGTGGACGGCGTTCCCTTCCACCCGTAGAACTGGAGTACCTGACGTGCACGCACGAGGGGAACCTTTTATCGTCAAATCTCGCTCTCTGTGCTGGACCCGAAGCTGACGAGTTGACCGTCTATAAGCACTGGGGGTAGGGATGTATATCAGGGTTTGACTCCTAGGGCAAATACCAAGTCCTCTAATTATAGGCTCCGTGGTGGGTATGGAGCTTATCCCGGACGAATCATAATACCTTCGTCATATGGAGACTTCCTCTGAACCCTTGATCACCGGCACTGGCATGGATATGGATATTGAGACTGATTCACCTTCCTTGACCGTCATCCTCTCGGATGGTGGTGGCACTATGCCGGATTCTTTACCGGCCCCTGCACCGTCCTTGGACTCACCCCTCTCTATGGACCCCCCCTATCTCCCTGACCTTGGCAAGCCTTCTACTGATACTGTGACGAATTCTCCATCGTCGGATAGAGAGATCGATCAGTTGGTCCCCCCGGCATCATTTCCAATGCAAAGTGCTGCCGCTGTGACCAAGATTAGCGATGACGACCCCACGGTCTCAACCTTAACTTCTAAATTACCCGATCATGATCCTAGCCTTAGACTCCCTATTCATTCAGTCGAGGACCTTAATGATGAAGCTCGGATGCCCTCCGCTGACACCCTTACGGATACTTCGTGTATCCCTGATAAGTCTACGACTACATCTGTTACCATCTTACCTCAGGATGCTGGATCTGCTACCTCCATCAAACCTGCTTCTGTACCTCCACGATCTCAAAGGCCTACTGTCACATTAACTAACCCTCGGCCGTTGCATACCTTGAGTACCGGTACTGAAGGGAATTCAACTGCCCATACTGTGCATCCTGCCCCAACGACCACTGATTCAACTCTGCCCTCACAATCTACCGACACATCCACTCCTCCTTCCTCTCATAAAGGATCTACATCTACTGTGCAAACCCTCAAGCCGCATGTTCCTCAGCGCACACGGAACAAAGGTCGTCGTACCACATATACCCCAGTCCCACAACCAACCCTAGACGCCATGTTTCGTCCCCCTGATTGGCCTCGATTCTTCGAGGTCACTGGTGACCCCATGGACGATCTTGATCTTTATGATTCTCTTGCTTCGACCTTCGGTGATTTCACCGTACACACTGTCGGGAAAGGAAAACGCATGATTGAGGCTGCCACACAAGAACAATCAGAAGCCTTACAAGACCATTTTCTCACCCACGTTGGCAGGTATACAGGCAAGGAAGACGAATACCTTAATCAGCGCATAGGTACAGTGGCCCTCCCCTCGGACTTCGAAATTGCTGATCAAGGCTTTCAAGACTCGGCCCCACGCATCTTGAAATTATTGAAAAATACAGATCCCTCCATCGTCAAAGTCGACACTTATGTTGTGCCCCAACGCTATAATCGACCCAGTTTGCGTATTGTCAAGGTATTCTTTAAGAGGCACGTCCTCCCCATGCATGTCAAACTAGCTGGACGACAACTGCCAGTACGTCGCTACGTTTATAGACCTAGACAATGTACAGAATGCTGGCGTTTTGGTCACACTACTGCACGGTGCAGAGCACGCTGTCCTCGTTGCCAATATTGTGGCTCTGAGCTCCATGATCTGGAACACTGCCAGTCAAAGGAGGCCAGATGCGCAAATTGTGACGGATGCCATGAAGCTAACAATAGGGACTGCCCACATTACAAATTCCAACGGGAGATACTACACCTACAGGCCTCGACGGGTCTCCCACTCAGGGCGGCCGAAACGCAACTCAGGGACGAAGGCAAAGCTCCTCCCTACCGGAGATATGGACCTCCCGCAACAGCTGCTACTCTCCGTCCGAAGGGACCATCTACATCGCAACACAGTCCTCGACGTTCTCCCTCCAGTGAAACATTTCGCCTCGCTAATCTCTCTTCTCCTGGGTTGTCCACTTCCAATAGATTCGAGGGCTTTACCAGCATCTCGGAAGATATGGAATTTTGGTCAATGCCTACGGTGGAGGAGGTCGTGCGACGTACCCCTGACCACGTAAATGCTCCTTCGCCACAACCTCAACTACTAAGGACACAGGCTTCTAAAAAACGCAGGATTGCCATACCAGTTAGGCCCCTTTCTCGTGATTCGGTCAACGACTCACCCACCCAACTGTGGACCATGCCTAATCACGATCCAGACTGTGGATGTCACGACTGCGGCAAATACTTTCTCCTCCGGCACAAAACCTCCAATCCTAGAGCCTTCGAAGACCATTTAAGGAACTTTGTATCCTCTCGTAGTCCAATCAACAATAAGCAACATCACAAACCCCCTTGCTATTGTGTCTCTCATATCCAACACCCTGACCTTCCACCCACAGACGTAATGACGCAATTCCTGAAGGACAATAATCTCATTGACTCCGATCTGACCGAAATGGTACTCACACGGTCTGCATTTGATGTCCATCAATCGACGACACCCGTTACCCCAACTCCTCACGAAATGTGTGGTACTCGTAAACGTCTCCTCACAAAGGACGCTCCCTGTGCTTCAGACCCTGATGAACACCCCCCAATTCCAAATACTCCGCTTCCTCTTGCCACTCATACGGAAAGCGCGACTGAAGAACTTATGCATCTGGATACCCCTGTGCCACCCTCCTCTGATAACCCCCATTTGATCTGCAGCAAGGGTATTCCCCCTGGTGCCTGCGGATGCTCTGGATGTTTTCGGGAGTACATCACCCCACATCTCTCTGAGCCAGATTCTCAAATACTTGCACGAGCAAACGCCTTCGTCATTGCACGTACTCTCCCCCCTAACACAGATACTGCCACTACTTCGCCGCCGGACTTTATACATACATTACAGCTAAAGCTCCTTCACTCTCCAACACTTGTTCCCAAACTCGTAAAACAATTCTCTGCAATAAATGACGATGAATTACCCAATTCATCTGCCCCTACGTCTCCAATCCCGCAAGCAACTATCCCTCCCCGTTCTTCGCCTGACTCCTTAAACGACATTACACCCAATGCAGATGTGTCCCCCTCTGTACACAATGCCTCATAATATTGTCCAGTGGAACATTAACGGATACCAAGCTCGCCTTCATATGGGAGAATTACAAAGACTCATTCGCTTATACTCTCCCATCTGCATATGCCTACAGCATGTAGGCAATATTGTGATCCCCCACACACTATCGTACAGCAATTCTTGTTCATTACCAATATCCTTTTCTTCCCGTCACCCTCAATCCCAATCCATTTCAAACTTCTGCAGTTACCATCTCCCTCCCACAGCTTCCATCCCTCACTATTTGTTCGTCCTACAATCAACCCTCTTGTAAAGATGACACGGCTGATCTTCTCCATATCACACAACAACTAACTCCTCCTTACCTCATTCTTGGTGACTTTAATGCACATTCCCCACTATGGGGAAGCCCATTTACAGACACCCCGGGTAAACATATCGAAAACCTTCTGATTGACTCACAACTCTGCTGTTTGAACCTAGATTCCCCTACATTTTGGTCTGCAGCACACAACTCGTTCTCTGCGATAGACCTTTCACTTGCTTCGACTGACGCCGCCCCTTTATTTGAGTGGTCGGTTCTGCAGGAACGATTCTCCAGCGACCACTGCCCGATTCTTTTAAACTACTTATCCCCTGAACCCTTTACACAACTACCTCAATATAATCTCTCCAAAGCTAATTGGCTGACATACACAGAATCCACAGCTGTTATTGCGGATTTCTCGGATATGATCACCCCCAAAGTTAACTTTGACTATTTCATGTCTTTCTTAACCTCTACTGCACAGCATCACATACCATTCACCTCCTCCTTGCAACATCCTCGACGAGTCCCTTGGTGGTCCCCCAACCTGGCTAGCATGATCAAATTCAAACACAGGGTAGAGCGCCTTCTCACCAGGGTGGGTGATAAGCAACGGAGAATTAAAACCTCCCTCTCCAATCTTGCTACTCATCCTCAATGCTTCCGTTTCATCACCATCACCATTGAAAAACTTGCCCTCAAAACTTTCTATAATAAAGTCTGCGCTATTGTCAAACGCAATATCATCCGAAGTAAAGTGCTTTCGTGGCGCTCATACATCTCGTCCTTCACTAGTCGCACCCCTATCTCTACTCTGTGGAGAAAATTTCGTAGTGTTGACGGGCGAACTGTCCGTCCCCAACTCTCTCCATTACGGGACACTGATTCGGACTCTTTAACCCATGATCCCCACGTCATCACTGCTATGCATGCAAACCATTTCAGTGAAGTTAGCTCTAACCTATCTTTACCTCAACACTTCCTCCGCTTGAAACAAGAGAAGGAGTCCCACCCGATCACGTTTTCCGGAGGTCGCACTCATGACTATAACGCTCCTTTCTCATTACCTGAACTTCAACATGCCATTGACCGCTGCTCGGATTCCACCCCGGGTCCTGATGCCATTCCCTATGCGTTCATTCGTCATCTTCATCCACGTGCACTAAATTATCTTTTGCAACTTTATAATCAATTATGGGATAGACATTATTTCCCACCAAATTGGCGACATGCGTATACCATACCCGTCCCAAAACCAGGCAAAGATCATAGTTTTCCGACAAACTATAGGCCCATAGTGCTCACCTCATGTTTATGTAAACTTATGGAAAAAATGATCAATCCACGCCTTCTTCATTATGCAGAGGCGCATGACTTATTATCCCCGTATCAACATGGTTCACGTCCCGGCCACTCTACATTACACTCTCTCATCCACCTGGAGCACCAAATACGTGAAGGATTTTCGAAGAAACAACCCACAGTGGCGGTTTTCTTCGACATTGCGAAGGCTTATGATACCACTTGGCGTTATCACATTCTAAAAATCCTCCATAGCTCTGGTATGCGGGGCTCCCTTCCCCAATTCCTCCAGAACTTTCTCTCTAACCGCACATTTCAGGTTAAAAACAACGGTATATTATCTGCAATAAAACCTCAAACTAATGGAATACCCCAAGGCTGTTCCCTAAGTAGTGTACTCTATGATATTGCAATAAATAGTGTTACACAATGCCTCCCTCCTGATATCTCTCATAGCCTCTATGTGGATGACTTAGCTATTTATTATACGTCTCCTAGTTTAACACATTCAACGTCGTCTAAACACTGCTCTTCATTCCATACAAGCTTGGGCGTCCTCAACTGGTTTCCGCTTCTCGACTGACAAAACCAATGCTGTCGTTTTCTATCGTGACCTTAGACACTTGCGTAAGCAGTCCATCACCCTCTCTATGGGTTCTTCCAAGATTAAATTCCTTGCCTCCACTAAATTCCTTGGCCTTATCTTTGATACCCACCTAAATTGGAAATCCCATGTTGCCACTCTGAAGGCTCGGTGCCTTCAGCGCATGAATGTCCTCAAGTCTGTGGCACGTGTTCATTGGGGTGCTGACCGATCTACGTTACTACACTTTTATAGATCCACCATTCTATCTGCCCTAGATTATGGTTGCCCGGTATATGGCACTGCCTCGGCATCCACATTGCAGATACTTAACTCCGTTCATCACCTTGGCATACATATTAGCTCAGGAGCTTTCCGGTCCTCTCGTGTGTACAGTGTGCTCAGTGAGGCTGGGGTCCTGCCATTAACGTATCATCGTCAGCTGGTTCAGCTGCGAACTGCCATCCGTCTCCAACAGGATCCCACATTGAAGGACCTTTTCCGTTCCCAAGATTTTTGTGTTACTCCTACTACTACCTTGCCTTTTACCCTCCTCTCCCGCCAATTACTCGCATCTTACAATATTCCAACACCTCATTCGCCCCTCCCCTGTATTTCAATTACCCCCTGGATCCTTAAACACCCTGACGTTTGTTTCCATTTGACTGACCAAGTAGAGGCTGTGACTCCAGTCCAACGCCGTACTTTAGCATTACAACATCTTGATAGTCATGTTCCAGCTGCCTTCATCTACACTGATGGTTCGAAGGTTCCGGATGCCGTCGGTAGTGCAGCGGTTTCTGAGCATGGTATCCATCAAAGCTCCCTACATCCTTGTTCCACCGTTTTCACTGCAGAGTTGTGGGCTATTCATGGTGCCCTGACCCTCATCTCTGCACTTCCAAACAATCCTCGCATAGTTATCTGCAGTGACTCAAAAAGTGTGTTGCAAGCATTGGGAGAGTACGCCCCACGTGACCCATTGATCATCGATGTTATCCTGAAAATCCACGAATTAAAATGCAGCTCTCGATCCATCACCCTCTGTTGGATCCCCGCTCATGTAGGCATTGCGGGAAATGAACGTGCTGACGCCCTTGCTAAACAGGCCTGTCTAGGTGCTCCGGCATCCACTGTCCTCAGATCGGATGACCTAATTCCTGTAGTTCGACGGCATATTCATGAAAAGTGGCACTCAGAATGGAGGGATCAACCTTTGGGAGGTCACCTTCGTTCCATCAAAGACGACATTCACATGTGGCCCTCTTCACTCAGCCCCTGTCGCGCTGACCAAACCCTCTTAACTCGATTACGCATAGGACACACGAGACTCACTCATGGATATCTAATGACCACTCCCCGTAGTCCTCCGCCAGAATGTCACCATTGTCACACAGTTCTTACTATCCCTCACATTTTATGCGTTTGTCCCATGTACGGCCCTGAAAGACGTCGCTTCTTGCGACACACCTCTTTAAAAGACATCCTTTCTGACTCAGATTCATTCTCGTTCATAGCCATCCGTCATTTCTTAGCAGCTCTTAATCTCTTCGGTGAAATCTGACCAGTGACCTATATGACTTGACTTACTATCCCCCCGCCGACCACTAGCCTTATGAGGGCCTCGGCCCAGAGGGCTAGTTTAAATTAAACACGTCTTCAACAACAACAACCTTCAGGGACTCTCATGGGTCGTCATTAGTTCATGTTCAGGGAGGGAAGTCGGGGCCTTGGGTTGCTTGGGGACATGAGGCCCAGCTGTTTGCCAGCACCATTACCAACAAAAGTAGTCGCCAACTTCCGTCAGAAGACAATCATTGGTTTTCTATGCCAGTAGGCAAGGCGGACGGGATTCCCCAACATATTTTTTATTTTCTTGGGGCCCCGAAACTATCTTTGTGCCAGTTACCTAAACCATTTTGTCCTCCCACACAGGTCCAGATCAACAAAGATTATAAAATGAGACAGAAAGCCTGGAGACTGGCGTCTCCATACCTTCTCAGCCGCCAGCTTGGAGCCTCTTTGGCTCGGACGACTGAGTCGGTACGGGACACTGGAACCCAGAAGGCTCTTTCTAGGACCAGGCGCCTCCTCCGCCAGAACTCTATTCAGTCTCTGGGCGATGTTCGGACAGCTCTCTTTGAGGCTGTTCGAGTGCGCTAAGACCTGAGAGTGTACTTGGTGAAGAGGCTTCCGGTGGAGATTGGTAGGCGTTTGATATTATCTAATGTTTTTACATCCACCCTAGGTCCCTAGTCTCAAACGAAGCTTGGCGCACCGTTAATTTCCTTTTAGACTCACAACCTGCCACCACTTCTAAGTCTAAGGTTGAGCAACTAGCTAAACCAAATTTCAAAACTAAGAGTTCCTTTCGTGGCCAGTCACAGTTCAATCAGTCAGCCAAGACTTTCACAACCCCTGCTCATGCCGGGACACCTAGAGGGCGTGGTCAGCCCAGGGGTAAAGGGAGGTGGTTTCGGGGTCAATCTAGGGGTAAACCCAGTAGCGATGGTAGCAAGGCCTCTCATCCCCCCATTCCAAAGTCAGAGTCACAACCCTCCTCTTCGAAAAACTGAGACACCACAAGGCTCTCTCACTCCCAGTGCCAAGGCAAGGCGAGATGGATCCGAGAGTAGTACTGCCGGACAAGACCATTCATGTGACTGGCAACTTCCGAGATTGTTTCCGGGCATGGCCCCGGCGAACATGGGCTAGGACAGTGGTCCGCAAAGGTCTCTCGTGGCGGTGGTCCCGGCGACCCCGTTTACGTATCCCCACAGAATACAGTACAATCATGTTTCATTAGAGGTGGGAGCTATCGTCAAAGAGATGGCCCAAAAGCAGATCATAATCCCCAGTCCTATGTCAATGCCAGTGTTCATATCCCGGTTGTTTTTGGTGCCAAAGAGGGACAGTGTTCTGATGAGGCCGGTGATCGACCTCTCATATCTCAACACCCACATTCACAATCAGTCATTCAGGATGCTGACGGTGAATCAGATCAGGTTGTCACTCCCGCCGCAGGGCTGGATGTGTTCCATAGATATGACAGATGCCTACTGGCACATCCCAATCAACAAACGTTTTCAGAAGTTTCTAGCTTTGCGCAACGGGGATCAAACATTTGTCTTTCAAAGAATGTCCTTTGGATTAAATCTAGCACCTCGAGTTTTCACAAAGATAGTCCGACAGGCTTTGCTACCATTGCTCGAACAGGGAATCATGGTTTTATGGTACCTAGACGATTGGCTAGTGGTAGCCCAATCCGAGATAATTTGCCTTCATCATGTTCAACAGGTTTTAGATCATGTAGCTGCCTTGGGGTTCAGGGTAAACTTAGCAAAGTCTTCTCTAATTCCCACCAGGAAAATTCAGTGGGTGGGCCTTATCTGGGATACCGAGTTACTCACTCTGAGTCAGAGCGAAGACAACCGTCAGAGATTTCGCAAGAAACTTTCGGTTTCTTCATTCTCAGACGACAACGAGGAGGATCTGGGAATCTCTGGTAGGCTCACTCTAACCTAACCTAACCTAACCTAACCTAACCTAACCTAACCTAACCTAACCTAACCTAACCAATTGGATACAGCTGACGGTACCGTTAGGTCGCCTGAAGGTCAAAAGAATTATTTTGGAAGGAAACAGGTGCTTTCCGCTTTTACCGGCGGAAACACTGAGGAAAATTCCAACATTAATCCACAACCTTCTGGCGGCTTGGGCGAAGCCAGAAGTAATTCACTCATCCTCGACTTGGACAGCTCCGCCTCCGATGGTTTGGATAGATACAGACGCGTCAGGAACCCTGGGATGGGGTTACCAATCAAATTTAGGCTATCAGGGCCAGGGTCTATGGTCAATATCAAATCATCTTCATATCAATGCCAAGGAGTTGCTAGTCCCACTATTCTTTTTACAGGAGCACGGCATGAGCCAGGCGGGAAAGTCCCTAGCCTTCAGAATGGACAATTTGACTGCAGTGACATGCATTCAAAAGCAAGGGTCAGCGAGATCTCGAGTGTTACAAGGGTTGTCGGAAAAGATATTTCAACTAGCCGCGAGGCTCTGGATTTATCTTCACGCAACATATTTGCCCGGCGTGGCGAACGTGTGGGCGGATGCTCTGTCCCGGAGACAGAGCACTCAAGTAGAATGGGCTCTCTGACAAAACATCTTTCAAGAGATGATTGCCGAACCCTACCATCCACAAGTGGACTTGTTCGCGTCAGAGGCAAACCACAGGCTGCCTCAGTACCTCACACGCCGGAGTCAGACTTCGACGGGGGGTCCGAACGCATTTCTGGTCGAGTGGAACAAATGGAGCTCCATTTATCTGTTTCCACCTCCAGACGCATCCTTAATGTGCAAAGTTGTTCACAAACTACGGGATTATCGGGGCATGGTCTCGATGATCGCGCCGTTGTGGCCGGCTCAAGTTTGGTACAACCAATTGAAGAGGTGGTGCGAGAACCCGGTGTCGCTCCCGATCTCGTATTTCCACTTAGAAACAATTGGAAACCTCAAGACCTCCCTGACTTTTGCCTTGTGGATATTCAGAAGGCCAAGTGGCTAGGCCAGTTTGGGGAAACCGTGACTCAAAAGTTAATTAACCAGTATGCTAAATCAACCCAAAGACAGTACCAATCACACTGGAAGTCATTTACTAACTGGATCGTAGAAACTGGTCAACAGCAGTCCTCGGTGACTCTGGTGTTTAATTATTTAAATTACCTATTTGATATTCAAAAGTTGTCAGTTGTTACATTAACCTCTCCGCTGCGTAGGTAGGGTATTGGCCACCCCTCCCTGTGCGGAGGTAATTAGACTGTTTCCTAAACTCAAATCATCATCGTACCATAAATATCATTAATACTTATCCATATGTGCCTATTTTACGTTGATTATAAAGGTATTAACCTGTTACAACAATAAAACAAGTGGAAACAGCATTTGGATGGTCAAAATCGGCGATATAGGCCGGGAGTTACATAATTTGCTGAGGCAGCCTGCCAGCCAGCCAGCTGTCATGAAGGCTGGAGAGACACTGTTGCGCGGTAGTCTCTCTCTCGCTCTTTCCCACGCTTGGTAACACAGATGACCATGCCCTGCTAGCAACTCGCTAATACATACATACATACATACATTGGTTTAACGTCATTTTTCCATTACATGCATTGTAACGGCTCGGACGGGGTTGCCTTTCAGTAGTTGGTGTACTGTAGTACAATAAAGTCCTGCCACAGCACTGCCTCATCAAGTCATCACTGTGGCTGATGTTGGTATAGTGCTAACCGTGCCTCAGCAAGACTCAACAGAGTTCCCCTGCAGCACTTGCACCTGCAGTATCTGCAACCACACCAGCCTTAACAGTGTTACAACAAGACAGCACCATAACAAGACTCTACTGTATATTAGGCAATTGGACTATAGAACAATAAAGTCCTGCCCCAACATGCAAACACTGTTGCCGACACAGGTGTGGTGCCAAACGGCGTCCAGGTAAGACTCAGTCCCCTGTGGCACCTATCCGCACCCCACCAGCCTCGGCAGTGCCATACCAAGACAGTGCTAAGATAAAGACTTTATTGTCTAGTAATGGCTGTTGGTCCACAAGTCTATCGCCATCCCCCCTATTAGTCGCCTTGTACGACACGCAGTAGGATGCGTGAGGCATATTCTTTTTTTCCTCCACCATTAGATGAAGGCCCCCTTACCCCCTGGGGGGTAATGTTAGCACGAAAATATACCTAAGAATAAGGGAATAACAGGGAGAAAAGGTTATAATTGAAGGGGGGGGGGAAGGAGGGGATGTGGAGGAGTGATATTTGGCATGGCCAAGGGGCAATAACAAAATATATATATATATATATATACGGGGCTGATTTAAAAAAACAAAATTTAGGCCTTGGATTATATGAGGAGTTCCGCAGCGCAGCGGTAAAACTCTTATAAGGAGATCAGCACTTGCCGGGTTAAGGAATCACCTCACAGCAATTAGGACACCTTTTTTTCGATTTAACTGGTCTGTCTGTGCCGGAGGCGGAGGAAAAGGGTTTTATGAGGTCTTGCTTCAGGCCTCGCCCTCCTCCTCGTCAACTCACACCCACCTGGTCTCTTGATCTGGCCCTTTAGATGCTTCAGTCCCATAAATATTGTATGGATCCTCCCTTTGAATTAAAACTTAAAAAGGCCATTTTTCTAATGGCATTGGCTACGGGGGTGACAGGGTGTCTGAGTTGGCGGCGATGAATTCGGAGCCAACCTGTTTAAGATTTTCAAGGCGTAACATGAGTGTCCATATTGCTCCTGCTCCTAACTTTATCGCTAAGAATGAACATAGTAATCCTGTTTTTACAGAGTTTGAAGTGCCAGCTCTGAAACAAGGTGATAGGCACCATTTACTTTGCCCAGTGCAGTCACTTATGTTATTTATGCGGGCTTCCCGGCCCTCTGGGTTTCACGGGCAGGTAATCGTCTGCAAAAACGCCGGCTAGCTGCGTTATTAGTGGAAGTTATTCGTGAGAGTAATCCGGGCGTGTTGGCTAGGTCACATGATATCCGCAAATGGGCGGCATCACTTAGATTCCTCCGTAATTACTCACTCACTAGATGATATTCAACAGACCCAATTGTGGTCATCAAATCATACATTCCTCACACGTTACCTGTCCGTGAATCTTATGAAACCTTCTCGTACATGTGTAGCATTAAGGCAGAAAGTCTAGTTTTAAGCTATTTTTGTAAAGAAAAGGGGGGGGGGGGGGGCGAGTATCCTAGCTAAGGACTCTGCCTGCCTCTTATGTGATACAAAATGTAACGAGTATTAAGGTCATGTGATACCCCGTTCCTTAGACTAAAATAAGTCTAGTCAGGACATTTTTATTTTTTATGTTAACTTTTTGTATGGCAATAGAGTTTCCAATGCAGTATACTCAATAATCTTAAGGATTAGGATTAGAGTGAGAGTACAAATATTTTTGTAATACAGTACTGTACCTGGGACCATAAATATATAGGCCAACATATCAATATTTTGATTAAGATGAGATTTCATTTATTTATGTATTTATAAGCTAAATGAATAGTTTATATACTGTATGTGTTTCACCAACTGTTCTGTCAAACGTAAAGGTGTTAACACCACAGGCCTCCTTTAACCCTCCAGCCCCGGCTATGTATTCCATACCGAAACCCGGGTGTTTTGGCCGAAAAACGTCTACGCCTAGGCTACCGTATCTTTGTTATTCTGACTGCTTCCGCATTCCCGCGCATCCGCAAGCGTAGATGTGTTTCGTACCTGTAGAATGGCATTAAGTAGAGCTCTCTAAGTCAACTGGTTCAGTTGTGATGATGATTTCATTGGAGATAACTTTATGGCAAAAACAGCCACTTTACACTACTTTTCGATACTTAACAATAACATACAGGCACACACGAACAAGCGACGCACTCCTTCTTGTGGCCGGAGATGCGGGGCGTCGGTCCAGCCGGCTGTTGTTTACATGCGTCGGACTGACGCCTCGCACACCAAGCTTACAGGCTTTGAGCTCATGGGTCTTTAACCCCTTATTGGCGGCGCTCGACTTAAGTCGTGCACCAATTTGCAGCAAGTTAGGAGCATTATTAAGGCTTTTAAAGGGTTAAAATCGAGTGCAAATGGTCGGGAGTGCAGCGGGCCAGACAGCCGACTCCCAGGGCTTACCGCCGCACACTGACTCACCCTCCCTGTGTTCTCGAGAGGACGGCAGCGTAGCCAGTAGTGAGCATAGCTGGGAAAAATATACCGCTATACGTATACGCTAAACTCCCATATTCGTGGCACCACTGAATTAGAACCACGAGTGCTACGTAGCTCGTTCTGGTCTCATTTTGAAGCTTTTAGCACCTAGTTTTTTGCTGAATACATTTCTTTTGATGCAGATACTTGATTGATCATTCAGGAGGGCCTGAATATGCCCAAATGAGCCCAAAACACCCCACTAAAGAAGGGTTAAGAGCCCTTCCAGGTAGCTCGGGTGTGTTTTTTATGGGCGTTCAAGAGCCCTACCGGGTCTGGAGGGTTAAGAGACGCCGCCTGTAACCTCTTACTCTTACTTCACACTCCGGACATGACTTGTATGCGAACTTGCAAAGAGTTCACTCTATCAATTTGTTCGATCGCCGACACGTGGTAATAACGTTCTTGACCTTGTACTTTCAACAAAAGAAGAATTAATAGAGAATTTGAATGTTGGTGATGAATTCAGTAACAGCGACCATCGTACAATAACTTTCACTTTAAAGTTTACTAGTAACGAACCAAATAGCAGCATCGAAAAAGTCCCCAATTTCAAGAAAGCAAACTTTCATAAACTTAGAGCTATGTTTAACCCATCAGACCCGGAAGGGCTCTTAAACACCCATAAAAAACACACCCGAGCTACCCGGAAGGGCTCTTAACCCTCCAGCCCCGGCTATGTATTATATATATATTCCTCGAAAACCGGGTGTTTTGGCCGAAAAACGTCTAGGCTAGGCTACCATATATTCGTTAATCAGACTGCTTCCCGCATTCCCGCGCATCCCCAAGCGTAGCTGTGTTATTTACCTGTAGAATGGCATTAAGTAGAGCTCTCTAAGTCAACTGGTTGAGCTGTGATGATGATTTCATTGGAGATAACTTTATGGCCAAAACAGCCACTTTACACCACTTTTCGATACTTAACAACAACATACAGGCACACAGGAACAAGCGACGCTCTCCTTCTTGTGGCCGGAGATGCGGAGCGTCGGTCCAGCCGCCTGTTGTTTACATGCGTCGGACCGACGCCTCGCACACCAAGCTCACAGGCTTTGACGTCATGGGTGCTTAAGAGCCCTTCCGGGTAGCTCGTGTATGCTTTTTTATGGGCGTTCAAGAGCCCTTCCGGGAACAGAGGGTTAAACACCCATGAGCTCAAAGCCTGTAAGCTTGGTGTGCGAGGCGTACGTCCGACGCATGTAAACAACAGCCGGCTGGACCGACGCTCCGCATCTCCGGCCACAAGAAGGAGTGCGTCGCTTGTTCGTGTGTGCCTGTATGTTATTGTTAACCCTTGTCTAGCAGGGTGTTTTGGGCTATTTTCGGCATATTCAGGCCCTCCTGAATGATCAATCAAGTATCTGCATGAAAAAAAAATATTTAGCAAAAAACTAGGCACTAAAAGCTTCAAAATGAGGCCAGAACGAGCTACGTAGCACTCGTGGTTCTCATACAGTGATACCAGTAACATGGGAGTTTAGCGTATTTCGGCATATTTTTCCCAGCTATGCTCACTACTGGCTACACTGCCGGCCTCTTGAGAACACAGGGAACATGAGTTAATGGGCGGCGGTAAGCCCTGGGAGTCGGCTGTCTGGCCCGCTGCGCTCCCGGCCATTTACACTCTATTTTAACCCTTTAAAAGCCTTAATAATGCTCCTAACTTGCTGCAAATTGGTGCACGACTTAAGTCGAGCGCCGCTCTTTAAGGGTTAAGTATCGAAAAGTAGTGTAAAGTGGCTGATATTGCCACAAAGTTATCTCCACGGAAATTGTCATCACAACTGAACCAGTTGACTTACAGAGCTCTACTCAACGCCATTCAACAGGTACGAAACACATTACGCTTGGGGATGCGCGGGAATGCGGAAGCAGTCAAAATAACAAAGATACGGTAGCCTAGGCTTAGACGTTTTTCGGCCAAAACCCCCAGGTTTCGGTATGGAATACATAGCCGGGTCTGAGGGGTTAAAGATACTCAACACGGTTTTCGTAAAAAAAAATCCTGTTTAACAAACCTCTTAGACTTCTTCCACGATATCCTCAACCTCTACGATGAGAGTAAAGCTGTAGATATTATATATATACCTTGATTTTCAAAAGGCCTTTGACAAAGTTCCCCACAAACGTTTACTGCTAAAACTAAAAGCGTATGAATAACAGGGGTGCTATGGGCTCTCTGCGAGAGGGCTGGTTATCACACAGAGGCCCACGTCTCTTCAACAAACTCCCACGGCGAGTAAGAGACATGATGGACATCTCGTTAGACAACTTCAAGAGAGCCCTCGATGCCGAACTGCAAAAAGTGCCAAACGAGCCCATCCTCGCAAGGGAGCGAGCTGTCGCTTCAAACAGTCTACTGCACCAATTCACCACCCATAACGAGGGGCGTCGCGCTCCTTGGTGCCGCTAGAAGAGTGGCGAACACATCAAAAGGTAAAGGTAAGGCATGGAATATAAGATGGTATGTTGAAATGGATAGAAAATTGGCTCAGCAACAGAAAGCAAAGAGTAGTCATAAACGGTAAGGCATCTAAATGGACCAATGTAAGTAGCGGGGGTACCCCAGGGATCGGTACTAGGACCAATTCTCTTTGTAATTTACATCAACGACATAGATGAGGGTCTCACCTGTACAATCTCAAAATTTGCTGACGATACAAAAATTGCAAATAGCGTACTCTCAAAAGAACAAGTTGACGATATGCAACACAATCTAGAGAAGTTGTCATGTTGGGCCCAAATTTGGCAAATGAGTTTCAATGCGGATAAATGTAAAGTACTACATATCGGAGTGGTGATGGGCTGGTCTATCAGAGTGAGAGCTGAGCAATCTCTGCCATACCCATAGCTTACTCTGACTGTTCCTTTTACTTATATATTTTCTAGATCTCAAGTGACGGTGTCTCTAACGTGGATTGACCTCCCAATCTACCAAGATTGGAAGCCAAAGCGTCACATTTTTCCTTTGCCCCTCAACTTTCTCTTCATAATTGCTGAGGGACACAGGGCCCTGGGTGGGGCTTTGGTTTCCCGGGCGTTTCCGCGCCCTCCTCAGCTCCCCGCCATGGAGTGGCTTCGGTCACCCAGGCTTTATTGTGGTTGGCGGGGAGGGTTCTGTGGGGGCACTCGGTTATGGCCTTGGCCTTGCTCGGGGCCTTGGGGCTGTTCGGCCAGGCAGCTTGGGGAACAACAACAACAACAACAACTACATATCGGATACCAAAATGAGAAAGCAAACTATTTGATGAATGGCACTCAGCTTAAGAATGTAAACAGAGAAACCGATCTGGGCGTAACAATATCGAGTAACCTAAAACCGAGTCAACAATGTTCAGAAGTTGTTAAGAAGGCAAACAAAATAATTGGCTTTATAGGCAGGCCATTTGAGCATAAATCCAAAGACGTTTTCCTAACCCTTTACAATTCCTTAGTCCGCCCTCTTCTGGAATACTGCGTTCAATCCTGGTGCCCTTATTACCAAAAAGATAGACAAGCTAGAACGAGTTCAACGTAGAGTTACCAAAACGATACCTATCCTAAAGAACAAACCATACGAGGAGCGTCTTAGAGAATTAAATCTATTTCCTTTAACCCAGCGCAGATTAAGAGGCGACTTAATTCAAGTGTTCAAAATCATCAAAGGCATCGACAATATGAACTGTAGTAAGTACTTCACTATAGACCAAGCTAATTTCACGCGGGGAAACGGTTGCAAAATTATTGGTAAATCTTTTAACTCACACGAAGCTAAGAATTTCTTCATCAATCGAGTTGTCAACTTATGGAATGGGCTTCCCCGAGATGTCATAGACTGCAGCACCGTTGATTCATTTAAACTTCGCCTAGACAAATATCTCGCATCAAACCCGCGACTGACTGCGTTTGTAAATGAATAACTTTATTTTATCCTCCCCTCAGTTACTAACCCATCTGTCCCCTACTAACTTCCTAATCCTGCCACGGACATTAGTTCCAGGGCAGTAGTTCCCTTTCCAATGTTCCCTTACCCACTCTAAACCACTGTTTGGACACTTGATCCTCGGTGTTTTGGAGGACAAGCAGCCTAGAAGGGTCACTAGATCTGTTGTTGCTTGATTTCATTTGTACTCCTTTGTACTCTTTATTATTTTTTATTAAACTGATCTTTTTAGTACGTGTTTATTTGGACCTTGTGTAACTTATTAGTGGTTTTTGATGTTCATGATGAATGTCCCCCTCCAGTCTTGAGATATCAGGCGCATTGTCAATGATGAAGGGGCCACTAATAAATTATAGGTTTGAGTCCCGAAGGGAAGAAGGGAAACCTAATATTTAGTAGTGGCCCCGGAATCATTGATGATTTTGGCTCTCCCTTCCATCCCCTTCCCATTCATCTGCTATATTTTGAGTCTTGATATGTCAGATTACGAATGAACAGCCGCTACGAGGAGTGTGGCGTGCCGTACCCAAAACAGCAGACGCATGTGAAGCGCAATGCTAGATCACGTTTAATTTTTTATTTTACTTATTTTTTACTAGTTTTTCTAATAGTGGTACCCACATCATAAAAGACGAGTCTGTGAGTGTTTTTTTAAGAGCGTTTCGCTCACGATGTGTGGCAATCGTATTTGATCTCCCCTGGCGGGAAGTTTGAACAAGCAAGCTAGAGTTCAAGATTGGCCATAAACAATGTTAAAGCGCATCGTCAATGATTCTGGGGCCACTACTAAATATTAGGTTTTCCTTCTTCCCTTCGGGACTCAAACCTATATTCCGCACTTTCTAACAATAAAATACCGGTACACACTTACAAACCATTACAATATAAAAATAATAAATAGAATAAAAGGAGTTGTTCTGCAAAATTACCAAATCCTGTTTTCTACCAGGGACGATTTTTATAAGTAGCCTACCGGTATAGCCTACATTATTATATTATTTATTCTTGTTTTTTGTTTTAGTTTTTTAGGTGTGTTATTTTATGAAACCCGTCAGAAATTGTTAAAAAATCATTATCCATCAATCTTAAGACACCAAAGCAACAAAACATATCCGCACGCTCCTGATCATGTTCCCGGCTATATTGACTGCCGTGGGATACAATAATAGGGGATGGATGTAGTGTTTATTGTATCCAATGGCAGTCAAAATAGACGGGAACATGATCGCAAGCATCCGCCACCGCCGTCATGTTTACATGGTCGATCGCCGTGATTAAGTTCGCGCCGATTTTGATGGCGATTTTGTAGGTTATTTGCCCCCTGCTGGCAATATACTGTATACTGTATGATGATGACGACAATATGTCATGGGGGGGTGAGGGGGGGCTTTGCCCCCCTCAACATATTATTGTATCCAACGACTGTCAAAATAGACAGGAACATGATGGCAAGCGTCCGCCGCCGCTCCGTGTAGTGTAAACAATGCTGGCGGTACTCCCGATTTCTACATTCGGCAAGAATGTTAAGTGCGGGCGTACCGCCAACCTTGTTTACACTACGCGTAGTGGCGTCCGACCTTTGCCATCATGTTCCCGTCTATTTTTACTGCCTTTGGATACAATAATATGGCCAGCAGGGGGCAAATTACCGAAAAAAATTGCCGTCAAAATAGACGCGAACTTAACCATGGCGATCGACAAATTAATGTAAACATGACGGCGGGAGGCGTCGGACCTTTGCAATCAGTTCCCGTCTATTTTGAATGCCATTGGATACAATATTATGTTGAGGGGGGCTTTGCCCTCCTCACCCCCCCATGACATATTGTCATCATCATATATACAGTAAACCCTCGCTATCTCGGACCTCTATTTCTCGGAAACCCGTACTAGCAGGACTGGCCACGGCCAGTCATCGTTCCGACAGTCTCCGACGTTGTCGGATGACGCGCTCACGTCACCGGACAATAAGGGTGAATATCCGACAAACAGAAGGGACGTCCGACGCCATCTACATCCGAGGCCCAAGCGTCGGAGCTAGGAGCGTCAGTCCGCACCAAGCTCTGTTGTGTTATACATAGATGCGTGCATTTATCAAGTTCGCCATGCCTCCCAAGGATAATCCTAAGCGTAAAGTGACCTCTATTTCACTCGAAACTAAGCTTCAGATGTTCAAGGGCCTGGACAGTGAGGACAGTGAGGTGGAGAAGGACATTGAGGTGGAGAAGAACAGTGAGGTGGAGAAGGACAGTAACTATGGTAATATATGAACCTAAATAATAGATCATATCTTCGACCCGGTGTAAAACTAGAGTAATACCGGTACCAAAAATAATTTGATTTATGCACATCCGTCTCTTTAACCCGTTCGCGCACCTATAGACGCGATTGCGTCCTTACAGGGATACTTTGAACCTTTGTGACCATCAGGGGTGCTTAGAAACCTTTAGTTTAGTTACTTCAACCTCTGCAATTGTCTTTGAGCGAGTTATGGGCAGAAAACTAATTTTGGAGAGGTAATTATTAGAGTAAGATCATTCCATTTTGAATACTAAACAGCAACCCACAGACCTGAAAGGGTTAAGAAATACCTAGGATTTTATCTGAAATTTTGTTCCATAATACTTAGGCCTATAGCCCACAGCTTTGCGCAGTGGCAGTATCGTAACCAATGAGGATAAGGCTCTGCACCAAGGCTACAAAAAAAAATTGGTTAAAGTTTTCGCCATACAGTACTTAACATCTTTGCCAAGTCGCACCCCACCTGCCCGTGGTATCCTCGCAGACACCCATTGTTTCCTTTTTCCATATCTTACTCTTTTATTTTGGGTGACACAAACAGGGGCGGCGCTACCTGGGGCCTGTCCCAGGTAGTTTTCAATTTTTTTTTTTTGTAATAAATATCTTATTCTGTTAACCAAAACCACTGCCATCTCAGCCCATTGCCACCATGAGTTTATGCCCTAAGTGCGACTCCCAGGTCACCAGTAGGGGGTTCAAGTGTGCCAGATGCTGTTCTTGGTACCACCCCCTATGCTCTGGACTTCCTGAGAGTCTCTGTAAGGACTGCGTTATTCCAAAAAATCCATACATTCGGATGGAGGTGGTTCTGTCACAAAGTCTGCCCCTCAGATGTCGAGAATGCATTGGTCAGCTCGCAGGCCACAACGGATCTGAAGGACGCCATAGTGAGTGAAATCTCTGGCGCCCTTGCTGCTGTGGCAAGTCAGATTGAAAAAATGGGAGACCGGATTACCAACCTTGAAACTAACGCTGCCACACCAGACATTCCCTTGTTCGCCAGAATTGTCCAGCAAACGTTAGAAGACACAAAAAAGGAGCCTACCAAGTGCACCACAGAGGTGGTGGATGGTGGGAAGATAAAAACTGTCTGGGACCATCAAGTCCTAATAGTTAAGCCCAAAGATAGTACAGTACCTCTGAGCCCGCAAGCCAACCTGATACTAAGGCTATTGAGAAAGCTTTGGCAGCAATCCCAATAAATAAATGTACCATAACTGAATCAGGTGCTTTAGTAGTACGACTTCCATCAAAGAAAGCCAAAGAGGATGCAGGGAAGGCCATCAACCAGTGTCTCGGGACTGACAGCATCTTCAGTGTGTCAGAACCTAAGAAGATGCTACCAAAAATTACCCTGGTTGGTATCTCTACTGATACTGATGACGACGAGATCATCCCCAGCATCCTAAGCAAGAATCCAAGCATAAAGTCTCTGTTCGACGAGAGCCTAACTCTAAATTTAGTGTTCACTAAGCAGGAAAAGGATGCACATACAAAAACAGCAGTAGTAAAAATGTCTCCTGAAATACGCCCTTCAATTGTCAATGAGGGCAACTCTGTGTATGTTGGACTCACTAAATGTCGTGCTTATGATCGCTTCTGGGTGACACAATGTTACCATTGTCAGGGCTTTGGTCATACTTCTGACAGGTGTACCCGGAAAGGTGATGACCCTAAATGTAGTTTCTGCGCTGGTACTCACAGTTCAAAAGGCTGCACAAATATAGCCTAAATGCATAAATTGTGTAAACTCCTCATCAGTCACAGAGCCACCAACTCATTTTGCTTCAAGTAGAAATTGTCCTCCTATGATAGCCCAAAGAAATAGACTTATCGAAAACACCAATTTTGTGAGTTCAAAAAACTGAAAAACGTCCCAAGGAGCCGGTTGAAACTGGGCATGCTAAATGTTCGTTCCATGCGCAACAAGATGGATTACATTGGTGAGGTCTTGGATGAGCTCGGTCTCGATATATTTTGCCTCACTGAGACCTGGTTGTTTGAGTCAGATCTAAATATTATTCAAGCTGCGTTGCCTAAAACTTATTCAATAATACAGTAAACTTCCGTTAATCCGAAGGGCAGCGGACCGGCCCTCGTTCGGATTAGTGGATTTTTCGGATTATCGGACTTTACCCCTATGAACCTGTGTATTAACTCCTTGCGACATATATGACGCGATCGCATCATATGAATAAGTCCACCAAAAACTCATATGACGCGATCGCGTCATATGGACTTATCTCTATACCTCTCCAATAAATTTATGACGCAATTTTGCGTCATATGAGCTCAGTAATTCCGATAAGTTACCATATGATAAAACCGTTGGTGGCAACCTCAGCCTCCTGCGATAATTCTAACGGCCGCAGTGTTGTTGTGAGTGTAGTGCGAGGCAGTGGCAATGATCCTGGGTCTCCCGCCTCCTTGGACTTACTGGAACATAATATGTCTGGGGGAGTTAATGGCCTGACGAAAACATTGAGGCCACCCAAATGACACACACACATATCATATGTTCATGAAATCACTTCAAAAGTTTACCATTGTCATTGTAGCCTATTACCTACTTCAAAACATTCAGATTAATGGTCAAAGGAATCTGCTGATATAAACGTAAACACCTTCTTCTTCTTCTTATTGTCACATGTCCGCATCGTCTACTAGCGAGTTTGTCTTGCTCTTGAAGATCAGATCAGATGTGGTTCGGGAAGTAATGCCTTAACAACGGCACTTCCCTGAGAGGTTCTTGTAATTTTCCTTTTGTGATTTTCCTTTTGTGACGTGCTTTGTTATATTATATTGTATTGAAAGCACCCTTGTCTTGTTGTCTTGAAAGCACCCTTGGGACGCTCCGATCACTGAACTATAAATAGTAGCGTATCGGAACGTCCAAAGGTGCGTTTTCAAGCTCAAGACTGAATGCGCTTGCAGAAAATGCGGTGCAAGCCAGTAGCGCATCGGAGCGTCCCAAGGATGCGTTCAAGAGCAAAACAAACTCTCTAGCAGACGATGTGGTGTTTACGTTTATATCAGTAGCTTCCTTTGACCATTAATCTGAATGTTTTGAAGTAGGTAATAGGCTACAATGACAATGGTAAACTTTTAAAGTGAATTCATGAACATATGATATGTGTGTGCTCCATTATGTGTCATTTGAGTGGACTAATGCCTCAAAAAGGGGACTTTGGGACTTCTTGAAATTCGGACCATCGGGTGAATTCGGATTTGGCCTCAAATTGAAAAATTCGGACTATTGGGAGATTCGAATCATCGGTCGTCGGATTAAGGGACTTTTACTGTAAGTGTTCCTAGGTCTTGTAGTGATCATCCGGGTGGTGGAGTAGCGTTTTTATACTCTACGTCACTAGTAAATATCTCTCAGATAAGTCATAACCTTTTTTATGAACTGTTGGAATTGGAAATAAAAGTTTGTCAACAAATCCTAAGAATAGCCGTTATTTCCATCGAGGAACAGATAGAGGTTTTATGGATGAGTTTGGACAGTTTCTTGAGGAGTTTTCGGCCAAAACTGGAAGACTCTTGATATGTGGAGACTTTAATTACTGGATCGACAACCCTCATCTGAAACCATTTTCCTCCGAGTTTCTTGAATTGACTGACCAGAATAATTTTGTAAATCACGTGTCCAACCCAACTCATATCTCAGGACACACCCTTGACTTGGTTCTGTCTCCCACCAGTTGTGATGGTCTTCTGGATGTTGAGGTGGAGGTTCTGGACTCTTCTATTTTTTATCATTCTCTGATTACTTTCGGCTTTGATTTCCCTATATGAGAGAGTGATCAGGTTTAGAAACTACAGAAATACTGACCAGAATATTGCTTGCAATGAAATAAGACAGCACCTTGCAAGTATTGATACTTCCAATCTTTCTTCAGACGAGCTGGTGGAGGTACACATTGGCGCACTTAAGTCTGTGTTTGATCATCACTATCCAGAGGTAGAAAAGAGAATCATAGTGCGAGATGACTCACCATGGTACAGCCCTCGAGTCAAATTTCTTAGAAGAGAGCGTAGAAGAGCCGAACATAAATGGCGGAAAAATAAAACTGACATCACATGGCTGCCATACATGTTGGCAAAAAGAGCCGTAGTACACACAATCAAAGACTAAAAGAAAGCATATTATCAGGGGAAAGTCGTGTCATGTGGTGGTGATCAGAGAAAGCTGGCTTCGGTTGTCAGTAGCTTACTTGGAAAAAGACACGTGAACTCAAGACCTTCTGCATCTGATGCGGAGTTGGCTGCAGACTTTGTCAAATTTTTTACTAGCCAGATAACTCGTATGAGACATGAACTGGATGAAGGCCCCTCTAATGAAGAATATTCAATTGTACCCCAACCACGACATACTCCTAATAGTGTCCTCTCATCATTCCATCCGGTGGAGGCTGATGTTGTTTCATCATATATAAGAAACCTTAATAAAACATTTTGTCAATTGGATCCTATAAACGTTTCCAAACTACCTGGTGTATATGATCATGCAGTGGAACTTATTTCCAAAATAGTTAACAAATCTTTCTCCGAAGGCAGCTTCCCAGTGTCTGAAAAACATGCCTTGCTCCGACCTATCCTTAAGAAACCTGGACTTGATGTAGAGAACATGTCGAACTACCGTCCTGTCTCCAACTTGTGTTTTTTATCAAAGATATTAGAGCGTGCCATACTTGATCAACTGCTGCCGCTACTTCAACAAAATGAAACTATTCCTATTTTTCAGTCTGCTTATCGGCAGCATCATTCGACTGAGACAGCATTGATCAGAATACATAATGATTTAGTGAAGAACACTTGTGATGGTGAGATCTCATTGTTGGTTTTACTTGATCTCTCTGCAGCCTTCGACACAGTGGATCATGAGCTGCAATTGAGTGATCTTTATGACTGTGGTGTGCGTGGCTCTGCTCTCTTGCTTCTCAGGTCATACTTGTCAGGTAGATCCCAGAGTGTGATGGTGAATCGGATAGTCTCGGACTCGGCACCCCTGCTCTATGGCGTTCCGCAGGGATCAGTGTTGGATCCTGTCCTGTTCACGATATACACTAGTGGCTTGTCTCTTCTGCTTCGTGCACACGGTGTCACCTATCATTTCTATGCTGATGACACCCAGATTTACGTGAGGATCACAGGTATAGCTGATACACAGAGGAAGGTGGAAATGCTGATGACTGATATCAAGAAGTGGATGAGGACAAGAAAACTTAAACTAAATGATAACAAAACTGAAATTCTCATCATCCGAGGAAACAGAAGGGCTACTGACGCAGTAAATGTCCTCTACGGGTGACTCACAGCTGCAACCAGTGAACTCTGTTCGAAATCTGGGAGTGTATCTGAACTCCAGACTGGATTTTAAGGAGCATGTAAATCAGATTGTCAGGAGTTGCTACCTACACATCAGAAATCTCTACTCGGTGAGGCAGTTTATACTTAGACGTTGCCTTCTGACACTGGTCCACTCATTGATATTCTCTCGTGTTGATTATTGCAATGCCTTATTCGTGGGTCTTCCAAATTACATATTAAAGAAAGTACAATCTGTTCTGAACACAGAGCTGCAAGACTCATTTTTTGGAATTCCACAAGGAACCCCTACCACTTCTTATCACATCGAACTGTTAAGTTGTGTCTGGTAACTTTCAAGGTCCTCAAATTTGGTGAGCCCGGGTATCTTGCAGAGCTGCTCAGGCGTCCACCGGCACGCCATGGTGTAGTCGTGCGCCATGATGATGACCCCCTGCATCTTGATGAGCCGTGGGCTTTCCGGCAGTCATTTTTCTTTGAAAGATCATTCTCTTACATGGCTCCAAGGTTATATAACAGAGTGCCACTGACCATGAGACAACTAAGTTCTGTTGAGTGCTTCAAGAGGCAACTTAAGACTTTTCTCTTTGAAAGAAGCTATGATCTCGAGAGGGGTGTCATCATCGAGGGCTATAGGGTGTAGGCTATTTGCCATTGCTGGTGGCTGGGTGATGCGTATAGGTTTTGTGTTTCATTGATTTAAGCGATTCGTGTTTGTTTTTTTGGTTTGGTTTTGGTTTTCGAGCGCCAGTGAATTCTGCGGAAAAATTGGCGCTTGTGAGAAATAAGTAACTTGCTTATTATTATTATTATTACTGTACTGAAGTAGACTGTATTGGTGCATATGATTCTGGAGAAAAGGTCTGGTGATTGTTTACTTCATTGGGACTCAAAACCCAATTTTGAATATTGGGTATGGCTTGTGTCCCAATGGCAACCTTTGGTGTAATCCTGTGTTTTGCAATGTTTTAAAAAATTTGGGCAAGAATGTAGAGTTCGGGCGTAACACCCGCCTTGTTTACACTACGCGGAGCGGCGGCGGACGCTTGCCATCGTGTTCCCGTCTATTTTGACTGCCGTTGGATACAATAATATGTAAAGCCCTCCCTTACCCCCCATGACATTGTCATCATCATATATATTGCCAGCAGGGGCAAATAACTGAAAAAATCGCTGTCAAAATACAGTAGACACGAACTTAACCGCGGCGATCGTCCTATATAAACAGGATGACCGTACGCCCGGACACTACATCCATCCCCAGTTTTTGTTTGCGTCGTTCATAGACTCATAGTATTTTAGACGTACTGTACAGTACCAGTATTCTATTGATTTATAGGTTAAGTATACGGTATTACCGAACTGTGATAATAGCTATACCGTAGTCTATTCGCTGTAATTAGGTGAGAAATCATTATCTCTAACCTCTGTAACTCAAAAACGACTAGAGAAATCTAGCAAATATTTCTACCATTTGGGAAGAGCCAGTCAAGGAATAGATGTAAACATTTACAGCCAATTTGCTTAAGCCCTTGTTGAGTTACAGAGGATTAAGGTCATGATTTCTCGCATACTTACAGCGAATAGACTATAGTATGTACTGTATAGTAAACAGTAGCTATGTCATTCAAACATCATGCCAGTTATTATAATGTAAAACTTGCAAAATAAATAAGCCAAAACTTATACGAACACAATAAAAAGACAAAACAACTAATCAAAATCGCTATGTGGAAACAACGCTTATGTGAAAGTCTAAACATATCTCCCACCCTATCTTATCTCTCCTATCACAGCAGATCAGGTGGAACGTCTCAAATGACAAGCATGAGAGGCCACTTGGGGTAGAAGATACAGTACAGAAGACGGAAAAGACACCAGCTGCTATCAGTGTCTCGAGAAAATCCATCATGTAGTGGAATTATAAACCAGAGAAAAGAGTGGAGGAGAAGAGAGTGGTACAGTACTGTATAAAGGTGAATGTAGCAATCCACTGCTGCAAACATGACTACGGAAAAGAAGTTTCGTGCTGCTGTCAATATCATACGGAGCCTGCCCAAAGATGGTGAGTTGCATTACACTCCATATTTGTTAATCACATTCTAATTGCTGATAAAGTAGTAAACAATAACTGTTAATGGTATTTGCAGATATTATTTGCCAAGTAAAGACCTGTCACCTCATTCAAAGACATGCTATATCCATTATACCATCTATCTAGCTATCTATTGCCGGATGCCTTACTCCACTTTATGAGGGTGGCCATACACAAAATTACCTCAAGTGGACCCACACCCTGTGAGGACAACCCATGCCGGTTTACTGAAGGACTTACTGTACATGATTGACCACTCAACTTAGGGCCCATCCGACTCTGAGTCCTTCTATGTACCTTTTTAGCACTATTTTTCTACAGTGGTGTGCGGCTAGTCCATCCACTAACCTACTTCACCCTTAGGTAAGCAGCTCAGATTTATATAAGGTTTACTCCCGTAGACAGGTTGCCGACCAAGGCTAATGAGTCCCAGCCACCCAGATTTGTATAAGGCTGTCTCCCCTAGATTAGTTGTCGACCAAGGCTAACAAGTCCCATCCACCCATTATACCATAAGTTAGGTAATATTCAGGGGAAAAATATCAATGAATACTGGTAGTATAGCCTGTTCAATATACAGTAATTAGCCCCAAAATCGTACAACTAACCCCTTGTAACTCAGGGAGGGCTGGAGCAAACAAGCTGTAATTTTCCACACGGTCTATTAACTGATTCACTCTAATAAAAAAATAAGCTAGATTACCCTAGTCCTTTTTGAGTTCTGAAAGGTTGGGGTCAAGATTTCTGGCCTGCTTACAACTGAACAGGGCTCAGTATACTGTACTGTACTGTCCTTTGTACTACACTGTACAGTATATAAGCCATACATTTGGAATTGGATTTAATTCATTATTATTTTGTGGTACAGTATGGTATCGGTATTCAAGCTTAGCTGCAGTACCGACAGCCATACAAAATGTGATTTTTTTTTTTTTTTTTTTTTTCAAATCAGTTGTGGTTATACAAGAATTTTATTTTGACGGTCCTTGAACTATACTTCTTTCTATACGGCCGTCGTACAACAGAATGTGTTATGGTATACCCTCTGTCCGTCCGTCCGTCTGTGTGTTAACTCTTCTTGCCATCACTTTACCGGCTATATTTCTTCACTGATTTTGTTAAGGCTTATAACTTAGCTTCAGTAGGCTACTGAAAGACATTGGACGAGTTCGATTTTCAGCTTTTGCCAAAAAAATATAGGGAAACAACCACCAACTTTCCACTAAGACTTCACTAACCTTTAAACGGCAAAGCCTAGGTTTTTTAAAGTACTGTACCCGCCATGCAAAGGTATTTGGTTCAGTTCTGACAAATCGTCATATTTACCATATATCTATCTATCTATCTATTGCCTGACGCCGTGATTCCGAAGGGGTGGCCACGAACGAACCACCCCTATGCACCTCTGTTCCCAGTCAGTCGACGCCCCTCCTCCCATCCAGCACCGTCTTCATTCATATACAGTACTTCCTCACTCCATCCTTCCACCTCTCCCTCGGTGCACCTCTCCCTCTCTGTCCTTCCACCTCGCTCTCGTACACTCTCTTAGTCAATCTCTCGCTTTCCATACGTTCCATATGGCCGAACCATCTCAAGTTGTTCCTTTTCACACTTTCCAGCACATCTACCTCCACACCACACCTCCTTCTTACTTCCTCATTCGTCTGTCTATCCCTCCATGTAACTCCGCACGCACTTCTCAAGTAACTCATATCCACCGCTCTCACTCTTGGTCTGAGTCTCTTCCCGAACGTCCATGCTTCGCTTCCGTAAGTTAGTGTCGGGATTACCACACTGTCATGCAAGGACTTCTTCACTTCCATACTGACCACTCTATTTCTTGTTACTGCTTTCAATGTTCCTACAACCCTCTTTCCCTGTTGCACCCTCTCCCGCACTTCTTCATCCATAGTCCCATCTTTACTCAGCACACTGCCCAGATACTTAAAAGAGCTGACAATCTCCATAGCCTGACCGTTCAACTTCACCTCACACTCTGTGACATCACCCCTTTCGAAGACCATAACCTTGCTCTTCCCCGCATTTACCTTCAAATTCCGTTTTTCGCACACTGTTCCAAACTCATTTACCAGACCCTGCAACTCCCATTCATTATCGCTCATCAGAACTGTATCATCCGCAAACAGCAGTATAGGCAGCTTCCACTCATTTCCGTCCCTTTTCAGCGATACACCAACATCCACTGCTCTTCCTAGTATTTCTTTAATGTCCATCCATATATACAGTAAACAACCACGGGGACATCACACACCCCTGTTTCAACCCAACACTCAGGTCAAAGAACTCGCTCTGCTCATTCTCCACATGTACTGCCGCCTTTGCACCCTCATACATGCTCTTCACTGCTTGCAGCAACTTATCATATATATCATTAATTTTTATCCATATGCGCCTATTTTATTATTAGTATGAACATATGAACGTTGAATAGCATTTAGGGGGTGAGCAAGACGTAATATTGCCGCCCGGTCGTATCATGAGGCGAGAGCCCGGGCGGCGAAAAAGGTCTTTTAAGTTTAAACTTGTATGTATGTAAGTCCTTGCATGACAGTGTGGTAATCCCGACACTGACTTACGGAAGCGAAGCATGGACGTTGGTTGAGAGACTCACAGACCAAGAGTGAGAGCAGTGGAAATTAATTACTTAACCTCTGAAGTGCGCATGGGGGGTATGAGACACCACACTCCTGTGCTGACGTATTTGAGCTGTTCCCATCACTAAAATATTTATTTTACCATAAATAGCATTAATACTTATCCATATGCGCCTATTATAGGTTGATTATAAAGGTATTAACCTGTTACAACAATAAAACAAGTGGAAACAGCGTTTGGATGGTCAAAATCGGCGATACAGGCCGGGAGTTACACAATGTATGGCTGAGGCAACCTCCCAGCCCACCACTTTCCTCCACCTCTGGAGAGAGACTGTCGATCGATACTCTCTCTCTCTCTCTTGCACTCGCTTGCTAACAGTGATGACAACGCCCTGCTACCAACTCGCTAATGTTAGCACGAAAATAGACCACAGGAAAAGGGAATAACAGGGAAAATAGGTGATAACTGAAGGAGGGGAGGTGGAGGAGTGATATTTGGCATGGCCCAGGGGCAAAACAAAAATCAAAAAAATCAAAAAATCAAACAAATTTTTTTTTTTTCTGTGATTTTTTTTTGTGATTTTTTTTTTCCCTGACTCTTAAGAGTCTTCCCGCAGTACGCCGGGGGAACTCTTAAGAGTCTTCCCGCAGTTCCCGGGTTAAGAAGTGCGTGCGGATTTACATGGAGGGATTGAGAGACTAATGAGGAAGTAAGAAGTGGTGTGGAGGTGGATGTGCTGGAGAGTGTGAAAAGGAACAACTTGAGATGGTTCGGCCATATGGAACGTATGGAAAGCGAGAGAATGACTAAGAGGGTGTACGAGAGCGAGGTGGAGGGACAGAGAGGGAGAGGTAGACCGGTAGGTGGAAGGATGGAGTGAGGAAGTATATGAACGAAGGCGGTGCTGGTTGGGGGGAGGGACGTCGACTGACTAGGGACAGAGGTGCATGGGGGCGGTTCGTTCGTGGCCACCCCTTCGGGGATCACGGCGTCGGGCAATAGATAGATAGATAGATTGTATGTATGTACAGTATGTAAGTAATTAGGTACTAGGGCCTGAGATGTCATGTGACTTTTTGTAGCACCCTGTAGAAGATTGTATAGCGTGGTAGTCTAGGTCAGGTGTGGAGGGTCCAGGTCAACTTATAGATTAACAGGTTGACACGCCGGCTATTGAGCAGTAGCGTGCGGTGTCCCAGCCCTCTACAGGGAG
The DNA here is from genome assembly GCA_032716605.1 of Paralithodes platypus. NCBI lineage: Eukaryota > Metazoa > Arthropoda > Malacostraca > Decapoda > Lithodidae > Paralithodes > Paralithodes platypus. Next base: position 25,394,168 of record CM064535.1, read on the forward strand.
AGATTTCGGCGATCTTCTTGGTTGTCAATGGGGAGATTTATGGAGCTGTGGCGGCTTACAATTGTTGTGGGGAGGCCGTGCTGGGACATTCAAGCTGGGCGTCGTCATAGAGCGTCTACTAGGGGGGGTGCAACCTTCTCCTGGCAGTGGCACACTCCTCCAGCTGGTTCGCCGGGTTGACGCCTGGTGAGCACTCCTTCCACGTCTTCAGTGTCCAAGGAAACTTGTCTTGCCACTGCCTGGACAACTGCTCAAGATAGTGATAGGGGATCTTCAGGATGGCCTTCAGTTTCTTTAGCTCCTCACACAGGTATTCTGCTCCTTTGCCTAGAGGTTCGGTGGTCAGATCCAGGAATTAGGTTTTCTCCATCAGAATTGGCCCCACTTGCCGGTCTAAAACATATCGAATCTGTCTTTGCCTCATTATCCTTAATTGCCTTGCCTTCAGGGAATAGCCGCGAGATTCGCTGATGGTGCAGGAGGGACAGAGTTACATAGATACACTGACTGCTCTGACCTTGCAGTCCCTACTCGGCAGTCCAAACTTTGTTCTAACAAAATTTGCTACTTAAGTGGAAGGTAAGGCTAGCAAAGCAGAAGGCTCTCTCCCCACCCACTACTCCTCACCCACTACTAGAGGAGCTAGTGTTTTTCCTGTGGCGTGTAGTTGGACTTTGGTGTTCTGGGCCCTTTATATGGCCTCAGCATGAAGGTCCTGGGATCCTGGCTGGGCCAACCAGAGATCGTGGGGGATAGAGTCCTGCTCCTCTGATCTTGGGCTGATGGTGATGCTTGGGCTGTTTTCGATGTTTGAATTCAATCACCTCCTATTCCTGTCTCTTCCGGATCCGGGATTCCAATTTGTTGGCTGGTTCAGGGTTTTGGGCGGCTGAACTTGAAGGGACGTCAGAGGGATGGGGGCATCCTCGAGTACAGTATGTCCAACTTTCTGGTGTAGGTGGCCATGTACTTCTGGAATCTCAAATTGTGGGGGACTTGGATTTGCTCCTCACAGATGCCACCCACCATCTGTACTGCTGAGGGTTCTGGGGCTGAAGGTGGTGGGGGAGCGTGGGACATCTTCTGGGTTGGTCCCACAACCTGTTTTAGTAGCTAATCTAGAATATTGCATATTTGCCTGTGAGTTATTTATTTCACCTTACCTGTTTTAATGGCTAACTTCAAAACACACTTGGTAGCCCATCCCTCCTCTCTCTCTCTCTCCCTCTCCCCAGCCCTGTACCAACCTGCCCATGACATGATGCTCTAAGTTTTATTGCCTAGGCCTATCCAAACTATCTATCTATCTATTTTATCTACCTACCTATCTATATATTATATCTACCTAACTACCTATCCATCTATCTGTATCTATCTATCATATTATCTATCTGTCTGTCTGTCTGTCTGTCTGTCTGTCTGTCTACCTCCCTCCCTCCCTCCCTCCCTCCCTCCCTCCCTCCCTCCCTCCCTCCCTCCCTCCCTATTCATTCATTCATTCATTCATTCAGGGGGGAAGGGGGCCTTCATCTAATGGTGGAGGAAATAAAGAATATGCCTCACGCATCCTACTGCGTGTCGTACAAGGCGACTAATAGGGGGATGGCGATAGACTTGTGGACCAACAGCCATTACTAGACAATAAAGTCTTTATCTTAGCACTGTCTTGGTATGGCACTGCCGAGGCTGGTGGGGTGCGGATAGGTGCTACAGGGGACTGAGTCTTACCTGGGCGCCGTTTGGCACCACACCTGTGTCGGCAACAGTGTTTGCATGTTGGAGCAGTGTTGGGGCAGGACTTTATTGTTCTATAGTCCAATTGCCTAATATACAGTAGATTCTTGTTATGGTGCTGTCTTTTTGTAACTGTTAAGGCTGGTGTGGTTGCAGATACTGCAGGTGCAAGTGCTGCAGGGGGACTCTGTTGAGCCTTGCTGAGGCACGGTTAGCACTATACCAACATCAGCCACAGTGATGACTTGGTGGGGCAGTGCTGTGGCAGGACTTTATTGTACTACAATACACTCCAAAAGGCAACCCCGTCTGAGCCGTTACAATGCATGTAATGGAAAAATGACGTTAAACCCTTCCTACCCGGGCAGCCTTTCTTAAGGACGGAGGCTGTATCCGGGCGATCTGGCTGAAAACACAACAAAAGTAAACTAAGGCTAATCTCGCTTAATATACTACCTACAATAATCAAACATATGTCAAAATGGGCGCCTTACCTTCCCGCGTAGAATGGCGTTAAGTAGAGATTTTTAGCTCAAGTAGTTCAGGAGTTATGGTGATGGAAGTGGAGGTAACTTTTGCCGCGTATTTACCTCGCCGCGTCCGAACGCTCACCCGCGGCCCAGGCTACGACGAACGTTTTGACTCGTCGCTCTACCTTGAATTATGGCGGGAAGCGATTTTTTAGTGTTTTATTGTTTATTATGCCATATATTATTGTTATTATGATATTTTCACTCAATAAATATATTTTTCTGAAGTAATTTGTGTCTCTGTCACTTATACTTAAGTTTTATTGTTATTATTATAGTAGTTATGATTATTTATACTGGACTATGGTAATTGATAGTCATTTTAACTTCTTTATTGTTAGGAATATATATTTTAGTGTCACTTTCACTTGTTCATATTGTTCTGAAGGCACTTATTATTACTTATGCGATCTCTGCCATACCCATAGCTTACTCTGACTGTTCCTTTTACTTATATATTTTCTAAATCTCAAGTGACGGCGTCTCTTCCGTGGATTGACCTCCCAATCTACCAAGATTGGAAGCTAAAGCGTCACATTATTCCTTTGCCCCTCAACTTTCTCTTCATAATTGCTGAGGGGCACAGGGCCCTGGGTGGGGCTTTGGTTTCCCGGGCGTTTACGCACCCTCTCAGCTCCCCGCCATGGAGTGGCTTCGGTCACCCAGGCTTTATTGTGGTCGGCAGGGAGGGTTCTGTGGGGGCGCTCGTTTATGGCCTTGGCCTTACTCGGGGCCTTGGGGCTGTTCGGCCAGGCAGCTTGGGGAACAACAACAACAACAACAACTTATGTGTGTCTCTTTCACTTAGACTTAGTTTTATAGTCATTATTATAGTAGTTATGATTATTTATACTGGACTATGGTAATTGATAGTGTAATTTTCACTTCTTTATTGTTAGGAATATATATTTTAGTGTCACTTTCACTTGTTCATATTGTTCTGAAGGCACTTATTATTACTTATGTGTCTCTTTCACTTATACTTAGTTATATTATTATTATTGAGTGTCACTATCACTGTCACTTACACTTCAATAGTTTGCCAGAGTGTGGAAATCATTGAAGCAGGTGCCGGCACACAGTCCCACCTGACACTCGAGGCATTGCCAAGTGGTTTTGTGGGTTTGCTTGGTCGTCGAGTTGTGCGGGTGCACACATAGCACCTCTTCTGCATCCTTATTCGGCTGTTAGGACCCTGGAAAGGAAGGGCGACGAGCTGGTGCTTTCTGATGAAGTCGGCACACCCTATGCTGTCCATCATGCCTGGTCCTTGTAGTGGCCTCCCTGGTGTACCCGCATGTTTTACCAGGAGCTCATGTATCAGCTGCTTTTGGAAGGTCCGCAGGCTCTTGTACTTGATGACTGGACACCTCAAACGGTAGATGTTGTACGCGTTGAGGACAGACATATCTACTGTATGCAGGACAAACTTCTTGTACCACCTGCAAGATGTTCGCAGGCAGTCTATGAAGCCCATCTGCATGTCGGACTTGTCGACGAGGCGCATGTTCAGGTTATAGTCCAGAACAGCAGCTGGTTTTGTGATAGGGTTCTTAGTTTTTTCGGTCCACCTTCCCTGTGGGGACCATCTCTGCTTTGTGGCATGTGGTGAGGAGGTTGACCTTACGCTGGTCATGCCAGTGGATGGAGAGGATGGGGCCACTCTTCTTATGGAATATGTCCGTCTTCTTAGTTTTTGTTGGGTAGGCTGGCATGCCCTTCCTCTTCCCCTTCACTGTGCCGACAGTTCCGGTCTTGCGGTCATGGAGGTACTTGGCGAGGATAGGCGACGTGTAATAATTGTCGGTATAGAGGACGTGGTTGTCATGGAAGTACCTCTCCATCATCCTCTTTACCACAGCGCCGCCAAAACCAATGAGGGGGTCAATCTCCACCTCACCACCCTTGCCGCTGTAGACTATAAAGTCGAGCACATATCCCGTCTTGCAGTCGCAGAGGACGAAGAGCTTGATGCCGAAGCGGTGTCTCTTTGACGGGATATACTGTCGGAAGTGCAGCCTACCACGGAACAGGACCAGAGACTCGTCGATGCACAGCTTCTGAAATGGAATCAGGTAGGTGGAAAACCGATGACGTATCATGTCATACAGTTGCCTGATCTTCCAGAGTGTGTCGGGCTCGTGGACATGCATGTTATTTGTCAGTTGGAAATATGAGAGGATGTCGAAGTACCTATCCCTTGACATGAATTTGCCAAATGCTGGAGTCGTTGTGAGGTCGCCAGGTATCCAGTAGTCGGCCAGAACGTGCTTCTTTATGTGTGTCATCAGCATTGTGAGTGCCAAGAACACATATAATTCTGCCACAGTGAGAGCTCTCCATGCCACCATCTTTGCACTTGTCTTCCTGCCAAGAAAGTTTGAACAGATAGCCTGGTGGTGATTTGTCTCTTTGACAAGGTATTCCATGACTTCATTGTCGTAGAAGCCACAGAAAAGTTCACTGGGGGTGGCATTTGGGCCACAGGGATATGCTGGTGACACCCCAGAACCCTGTTGTACCTCGTCAAAGGCAGGAAAATCTGGCACAAAATCCGCCCCATCTGACCACACAAACATTTCAGCAGGTCGAGGACGAGGACGTGGAGCTGCAGCAGGCACACGCCCTGGACGCCCTGGCACACGCCCTTGGCCACGCGGATGCCCAGGCGGACGCCCTGCACGCCCAGGCCCACGCCCAGGCCCAGGGGCAGCGGCGTCGGCAGGCCGACCACGTCCACGACCTCGAGGTCCTTTGACTCTTCTTGTCGGGACTCCCTCTTCCTCTTCCTCTTCCTCTTCGTTTTCCTCTTCCTCAGGCAACGTCAGGTCATCTGGGGCAATGTCGGGGTCGTCAGCAGCCTTTTCAGGAGTCAACTCTGGTGAAGAATAGACCGGGCGTCGGCGGCGTGGGGCTGCGGGAGGTTGAGCAATGGGAGCCTCGGCCTCGGGAGTTGGGCTCCTTTTGCGGCTAGCCGGGGACTTTTCCGCAGGAAATAATGACCTACGATGCGGGGCCTTTGGTGACACACTGCGGGAGGCCAATGGCGCACTTGTAGAGGCCCTTTGGTCATCTTGAGGGACAGATGAAGCTGAGGGCTGTGGGTGGCCCTCCCGGCGTCCCGGGTCAAGGCGTCGTGACAAAGGAATGCGGGTGGTTGCTAGGCCTGGGTCGGCGTCACTCTCACTATCTACGCCTTCCCTCACTTTTTCTGCCTCCCTGCGTGCTTTCTTGGCTGCACTTTTCACTAAAGACTGTTTATAGAAGTATTTACCTACTTTCAAGGGCGTACGGGCAGGCAAAGGGGAAGGTCCTGGCGTAGGGCTAGGGCTAGGCCTACCCTGACCTATGAAACTAGGCGAAGGGGTTGGCTCTAGCACACTTGGTACTTCAATAGCACCTTCCTCCACCACTTCCACATCAGGATCATCACTACTATCACCCCCCTCAAATAAATCAACATTGTCATCAGCACCAAATCCCACAAAATCGTCAATTTCGCTCCCACTTCTACTCTGAATATAGAGGTTTTTTCCACAGAGCTTTCACCACTGCTCAAATCCTGGTTGAAAAGTTCACGGTGTATTGCACTGTCACTTAGCAAACGTTTCACTTTCCTTACTTTCCTTTTCTTCTCGGTTGGCAGAGGCGTAGATGTTGCAAGCGGGGTAGCACTGGGACGCGCGGGAGATTGCACAGTATCGGACGCGTCGAATTCATTTTTTTGCTGTAGCTCTCAATGGCGGCAACGTAGGAACTGATAAGCGTGGTAGTTGAGGCTTGGTGGCGCTACGATCGCCCCCGCAAAGTAAAATTTGCCCGCGCGAAATTTAAAGCACGCTTTCAAGCAAATGCCTTACATAAGGCATACCGGGTTGCGGCCCTTCAGCCGCGCTGTCCTTACCTAAGGCAGCCCGGGTAGGAAGGGTTAAACCAATGTATGTATGTATGTATGTATTCACAGTTCCTCTCTTTTGCCCATACCAACCTTCCTATGACTTGATACTAAATTTCTCCGGGGTCTACCGTCCATGATCTCTCCCCTCGCCCTTTCTCAATCAAATAATCAATCAATACTGTACATCAAACTGTCTATTCACCCTTCCGCTCTCTCTCTCCCCCTCTAGACCTTTAACCCTTGTCTGGCGGGGTGTTTTGGGCTCATTTGGGCATATTCAGGCCCTCCTGCATGATAAATCAAGCATCTGCATGAAAAACAAATTATTTAGCAAAAAACTAGGCACTAAAAGCTTCAAAATGAGACCAGAATGAGCTATGTAGCACTCGTGGTTCTCTTGCAGTGGTGCCACGAACATGGAAGTTTAGCATATATCGGTATATTTTTCCCAGCTATGCTCACTACTGGCTACACTGCCGGCTTCTCGAGAACACAGGGAACATGAGTTAATGGGCGGCGGTCTGGCCCGCTGCTCTCCCGACCATTTACACTCGATTTTAACCCTTTAAAAGCCTTAATAATGCTCCTAACTTGCTGCAAATTGGTGCACGACTTAAGTCGAGTGCCGCTCTTTAAGGGTTAAAGGGTGTCTCACAAATTATCCTTACATTCTATTATACAAATTCTCTCTCTATCAATTTATCTAGTGTACAAATTTTGTTTGTGTCTACCTACCTACTATATCTATGGCACTCCCTCTCTCCAGTCCCATACTAACCTTCCCATGGCATGTTACTCAAATGCTATGGTGTATACTGTACATTTATTTGTTATGTCTAAGAAGGAGACAAAAGGCTTAGTTGCCTGTAACAAGTGTCTCCTCCAAAGTTGAATGACTGATAGTCGTTACTTTGAAAGTTTTATATGTTTATACATTTTATTATATATATATATATACAGTATATATTTTGTTTGTGCATTGGAAAGAAGTGTGGTGTGCTTGTTTAGTGTAGTGACATTAATAGGAGGAGGAGTTGTTTTTTAGAGCTATCTGGATTACTCTGTCTAGATGAGACACAAACAGAAGCAGTGAGGAAAGCCAGACAAATGAAACAGGAGTTCCAGCAACTCCTTATCACATGCCTGTGAGGCCTCCCCTGGGTATTGCCCTGCTTGATTGGTGTCTACAATCTCCCCACATGCTCTCAGTTTCTCTCTACTCTGTCTCTCAATCAATTAATTAATCAGTATATCACTCTAGCTATTGACCCTCCCTCTCTCTGTTCCCAGGGCCGTACCAGCCTGCCCATGACATGATGCTCAAGTTCTATGGGCTATACAAGCAAGCAGTGGAGGGCCCATGTTCAGACCCCAAGCCAGCCTTCTATGAGGTGGTGAGGGGCTATAAGTGGAGGGCATGGTCCAACCTCAGGGATATGACGCAGGACCAAGCCAAGGAGGCTTACATAGATGAACTAAAAAAGGTACAAGTCACAAGCCAGAGTTCCATTATATACAAAGCAATCTACTGGTATTCTAGGTTATTTGTTCAGAGTCTTAACTTTGATAGAAATATTCATGTGCCTATTTTAATTAGTGAGTTGTAAATTGATTTTCATTACAGTATTAAATATACTATCAATTATGAACAATTCTTAATGTGAATCAGAGATATGATTCTCATAGTACTGTACTGCAATTAAAGTGTCAAGAAATTGGCTGATAATGAATGATATTTCTAGCTTGATTGAAATGACTAGACTCTAGAGTATAGTGCTCGATCAATTTGCATTTGTCTACCCATTTTATAATTGTTCTGACCCATACCCATATCTTGTGCTGCTATCCAATGTGAAGTAAGAAAGCCAGTGAGATGTACTCATGATTCTCTATGTCAAACTGTATTGCTGTATCTGAGTACCTTGTGTAGGGAGGAAGTATTCTCTATGACTGTACAGTCAGAAGCTAAAATTCCTTCCCACCTTTGTCCTGAGTGGAGCAATATATAAATCTATTGAAAGATTTCCACTGTACACTCTAGGACAAGTTCTGGTCCGTTTTGACTCCTCAAATCGCTTAAATGAACCTCAAAATGTAAATATTAGGTATGGAATGAATGAAAAAAAATTATTCAGTCCGGGATATCTTAAAAAATTAAGTGGCTGCATTTTTGTCATAAAGTGTACAGTATAATATGGCATTACATTTTTGCAAATGATAAAAAGTTATAATTGAATTCAACAAGATCCATCTACAGTAAGTCCTAATATCTTACCTATAGTGAGATTAAGCTGTATTGTATACATTACTTGATCTTCTAAATGTTATCTGTATAGTACATTACACTACAGTATTGATTCCTAAGTCCAAAGTAACTGTTAGCTACTATCACAAAGACATATCTAATCCAGCTGCTATATACTACTGTATGTATTACCGGTACTACTATTACTACAGTACAGTATGTACAGTATCTCAGTATTACAAATTTAATGATACATACAGTACATAAAATTTTAAGACTGAGTGTTCCACACATACCAGAATTATAGACCAGTCAGTTTGACAAGTGTTGTGTGTAAACTAATGGAAACGGTAATTAGAGAAGGAATAATGGAGCATATGAAGTCAAAACCAACTTTTCAGTGGGAGACAGTTCGGATTCTTGCCGGGGAGGTCGACGGTACTACAGCTAATTAAGGTGGTAGATGATTGGATGTAAATTCTAGAAGATACTGATGTAATAGACGTGGTATATTGCGATTTTATGAAGGCCTTCGATAAGGTCCCACATAAAAGGTTAATAGAGAAAGTTAGAAGCTATAATATAGGGGAGAAATGTGTGAAATGGATAGAAGCCTTCCTGAAAGATCGGAGACAGAGGGTACTGGTGAATGGAATAGGCTCGGGGTGGAGGGAAGTTACAATTGGGGTACCTCAGGGATCTGTGTTGGGACCACTGCTGTTCGTTATATTTATCAACGACTTACCTGAAGTTATAACTAATGGAAGTGAGGTATACCTGTATGCGGAGGACACTAAGCTGTATAGAAGAGTGAGGAGTAAGGAAGATGTGGGTTTGCTTCAAGGAGATGTGGAGGGCATGAAGGGATGGTCTGAGCATTGGTTAATGCCTTTTCATCCAAAAAAATGCAAGTACATGCGGATTGGGACAAGCAAGATAGACAAGGTAGGATACAGTATGTATGAAGCGATGGAGGAAGTGAATGCAGAAAAGGATATAGGAGTAGTGATAGACAATAAGTTAAATTTCTCAGAACATTTAGCGGAAAAGATAAACAAAGCCAATAGAATTGTAGGGCTGATAAGGAGGACATTTGTGTCACTTGACGAAGAAATCTTCAGGAATCTCTATACAGCGCTGGTTAGGCCGCACCTGGAATATGCGAACCAGGTGTGGGCTCCATATATGGTAAAGGATATAGAAGCAGTGGAGAAAGTGCAGAGGAGAGCTAGCAAGCTGGTACCAACGTTGAAGAACACGGGCTATGAGCAGAGGTTGAGGACACTGGCATATAGGAGAAAGAGAGGGGATATGATAGAGACTTTTAAGATAGTGTCAGGAAAGTACGATGAGGATGTGTGTGAAGGTATCTTTTTGAAGCGGGAGGGAACAAGAACGAGAGGACACTCTAAGAAAATTTACAAAGAAAGAAATAGGCTTGAGAAGGCAAAGAACTCATTTTGTGATAGAGTGGTAAATGAGTGGAACGCACTGCCCCAGTATGTAGTCGATTCCGAATCAATAAGGGAGTTTGAAAGTAATCTTGATAAAGCATGGGGAAGACAAGATTTGAAGTTTGATTATAAAACAAAAATACAGAATAGTAAAAATGTTGCGTCTGCTACCGCCGCCGCCAACACCGTGAACGACCGCAGCAGTGCAAGTACTGGTACTGAGCTGGATACACAGGCCTAGTTTGCCTTTTTCCAGAGGATCTACTGTAAGAAACTGTAAGAAACATACGTTCAGTTTCAATGATGGCATCTTTCATTACAGATCATAGAGACAATGGCGTACACAGAAAACGTGGCCAACTTCATGGATGTTTTGGGTCCATTCTACGAGTTCATCGAGGTACCAGGCAAGAAGAAGCTAAACAACAACACCAAAGGCCTGCCAGACGAGAACCACCTTTCAGAAAATGAAGGGAATATCAACGGTAAGTCTATCTATCTATCTATCTATCTATTGCCGGACGCCTTATTCCCCTTAATGAGAGTGGCCATACACAGAAGTGGACCTATCCCCTGTAAGAGGGACAACCCATGCCAGTTTACTGAAGGACTTGTAGGATTGATCACTCAATTTAGGACCCGTCCAACCCCGAGGCCCTGTATGTATCTTTTTAGCACTATTTTTCTACAGTGGTGTTCGGCTAGTCCATCCACTAACCTGCTTCACCCTTATGTAAGCAGTACCAATTTTTATCAGGTTTACTCCCTTAGACAGGTTGCCGACTAAGGCTGACGAGTCCCATCCACCCGGATTTTTATAAGGTTGTCTCCTAGATAGGTTGCCGATCAAGGATAACGAGTCCCTTCCACCCGGATGTCTAACCCGAACAATTTTATTTTAACATTGCAATGAATATGAGAAGGATTGCAAGAACATTTACCAGAAATTGACTTGTTTTGGCCATTTTATCAATTCCAAAGATATTATACGAACTTTAAAGCATAATTTTCAACTTGGATTTTTATTATTAAGGACTACAGTACTGTTATACGATTGGTTTTGAGTAATAATCTGTGATTTGACAGGTAACGGCATGCCTCTGGTTAATGGCAACGGTCGGCCCCAGACTAACGGTCGGTTGTCAGGGTCGTCGGAGTCTGCCAGTGAGGCCTCCTTTCCACAACCGCCCTCACCTACACACTCCAGGGATATGGAAATGTCTTTGGTCAGTACAAATAACAGTATAGTACAGAATATGGCTTAGGATTTTTGGTTGTACAGTATAAACAACTTAATAAAGAACGTTTTATGGACATTTCACTAATAGCTTCTGTTATAGCCTATGGTAATGTCTTTATTCAGTACTGTATAATTTATATTCATTCTTGTTTTGTATTTGTTATATTACTTGACTTAGTGGTAAAAATTTATGGTTTTGACAGGTTCATAGTGGCTATCTTCGATGTTATTTTGGTACAGTACAGTACCATTAATATGGGCAGATTTTGCGGAACATGTGATATATTGTATGTTATCCATATGGTAATACAAAGTACTGTTCCTCATGCCCCTCCCTCTCCCAGTCAAATCCCTCACCTAAAACCCGTCCACCTCTCCTCCCCAACCCACCTAACCTTCCCATATCATCCACTCTCCCCCCTAAAACCCGTCCACCTCTCCTCCCTAACCCACCTAACCTTCCCATACCATCCACATCCTCAACTCAACACACCACACCCCATCCTAATCCATTCCAACCCCCATCTCCTGCTCCCCAATCCCCACCCCCACCCCCCACCCCCCCTCACCCCCACCCCATGCTCGTGCAGCAGCACCCAACATACATCGTGCACATAACATTAACATTCTTCAACTGAACATAGATGGCATCAACACAAAGAAACACAAACTCTCACACTTCATCAAACAACACAACATACACATTGCCATCTTACAAGAAACAAAACTCCGCACAACACAAAAACACCCACATTTCATAATTTCACCACCATCAGACAAGACCGGGCTGTCGGCGGGGGCGGTGGACTCATCACCCTGGTACACAAAGAAATATCATACATAGTAACCAGTGTACAAACCAAATCCCTCCTCCCCCCAAATGATAACACAACAGAAATACAGTCAATTAAAATACGCACTGGTAACAACTCCAACATAACCATCATAAACACATACATCCCTCCCCAAACATCCCCTACAGTACCAAATGAATACAGACCACACTTACAACACATCACAAACACCCCAAACACCCCACACACCCCACACATCATCCTGGGTGGTGACTTCAACGCCAAGACGTCGGCCTGGTTTGTCGACAACCCCGACACAGACAGAGGGCTGGTACTACAAAACCAAACCGATAACCTCATCATCCTTAATGACATCCATCAACATACCCATATTCCTCACCAAGCCCTCTATAACCCATCATCTCCAGACATCACCTTTTGCTCCCCAGAACTCGCCCCCACAACATCCTGGAGGGTGGTCAGAACCTTAGGCTCTGACCACCTCCCGTTCATTATCACCACCAAAACCAGACTCACCCCAGCTAGCCACAAACACACATACACCAATTATAAAAGAGCTAACTGGGAAGCATTCACAAATGAGACAGAACAACACTTCACAACTCTAAACAGTACACCCATCACTAACATCAACAATGCTGTACACATACTCAATAAAACTATCCAAAATGCTGACAAGAAACACATTCCAAGAGGTAACAGAAAAAGACACAACCCCAACTTCACACCAGAAATTCAAAACCTCATCAGACAACGCGACATACTGAAACACTCCCCAGCACCCCACACACAAGACATCACACAACAAATTCAAGCACTCAACACCCAAACTAACAACAAAATACAAGAACAACAAAAACTAAATTGGAATAACTTCCTACAAACACTTGATCACAAAACAAACCCCAAAAAACTCTACAAAACACTAAACAGCATCACACTTTCCAACAGCAACACAACACAATCACATGCTGCAATCACAACAACAGACTCTACTCCTTCATGTAAACAACAAGCAAACACTCTCATCAATCACTTCTCACATGTCAGCCACCTAAAACCTCACAAAGACGACCGACGTGTCATCCGACGTAAGAGACAATTCCCCACAGACCCTGACTATACACCCTTCACCAATCACCAGACAAAGCATATCATCAACAATCTCAAGCACTCACCCGCCTGTGGCCTAGACAACATAAGCAACATACACCTCAGACACCTGGGACCACAAGGCATACAAGCACTCACTAACATATCAAACTACAGCTATTCACACAACACAATACCAGACATTTGGAAGCATGGTATCATCATCACATTCCCCAAACCCAACAAAGACCCCACGCTACCCTCCTCGCACCGCCCCATCACACTCCTTTGCTCCCCCTCCAAAGTCATGGAACGCCTAGTATTACAACTAATTACACCTGACCTACCCCTAGCTCCAACACAACATGGCTTTAGGCCACTGCACTCCACAAACACTCTTCTCACAGACCGTACACAAAGAGCTTTCGACGGCATCAACTCAGCTAGACCACCACACAGATCACTATTAGCCACACTCGACATTAGTAAAGCCTTCGATGCCATACCCCGCCACAACCTAACAAACAAAATCTACAACACAAACATGCACAACAACACAAAAAGGTGGCTGGCCAACTTCCTAGCAGGCAGATGTGCACACGTATCTTTTGCCGGTCAGTCATCTAAAATCAGAAACTTTCCAAACGGAGTCCCACAAGGATCCGTCCTATCGCCCGCACTCTTCAATCTGTACATGCACGATATAACTACACCCAATACGCCCCAAATAAACTTAGCCTCCTATGCAGATGACATAACACTCACACTCGGAAAGCCCGATCGTGGCCATGGCCTTTCTCAGGGACTCGGGGCTGTTCGGCCAGGCAGCTTAGGGAACAACAACAACAACAACACTCACATGCACACACCATGACCCAAAAAGAGCAACAGATCTCCTTCAACCCTATCTCAACACACTACATGGCTGGTGCACTACAAACAGACTTAATCTAGCCCCAGCCAAATCCACCGCAACCCTGCTCACAAGTTGGACAGGAGAACACAAATACATCCCTCAACTCACCATAAACAACACACCCCTAACACATACACACACACCCAAAATCCTAGGTGTAACATATGATACTCATATGACATTCAAACAGCACACCACAAACATTAAAAAAAACTGACACCCAGACTAATGCCCTCAGGTCACTTGCTCACACAAAATTTGGACACAACAAAGAAACTACCACCACAGTATATAAACAATACATAAGATCAGTGATGGAATACGCAAGCCCAGCCTGGGCTTCTAACCTAGCTGAAACACATCATAAGACCTTACAGACTATTCAAAACAAAGCCCTGAAGATCATTACAGGCTGCACAGCTACTTCACCCACAGATCACCTACATCAAGAAACCAAAATCCTCAAAGTCAAAGACCATCTGGACATGAGAGGCACTCAATTCCTGGCAGCAGCCTCCTCGAACCAAGACCACCCACTAAACTACATGGCAACACACCCACAGACACCAAGAAATATCAAAACAACACCCAGCACACGGTATCACACACAATTATTGTCCTCTCTCCCTCCCTGCCCACCCCGAACCAACTTCCAAAAGCACATCCATACTCATATCTCTCACCGATCCATCCACTCACTCACAGACAACACGCAGCTGCATGCACGACCTCCCGAAATCCATCCTTCCGAATCCTCCCTTCCTGGCGAGGACAGAGTCCACCTGGCCAGGCTGAGATGCGGACACCATCCAGCTCTCCTGAGCTATCAGAAGAGACTGGATGACTCCGTTGTCGACGCCTGCCCGGGATGTAACACAGCACCCCATACCATTAAACACATCATAGAAGACTGCATTTCACACAACCACTTACGCCAACAACACAATCTACACTCAATGAGAGCTCTGTGGGAAAGCCCGATCGTGGCCATGGCCTTTCTCAGGGACTCGGGGCTGTTCGGCCAGGCAGCTTAGGGAACAACAACAACAACAACAACAAAGTACTGTAGCTAAAAAAATAGTGCACTCTTGTAACAAACATTTTGTTAAGCCAACTGACTATATTGGCCCAGGTTGATTTGAGTTGATAAATAAAGTAATAACATTGATAGCATGAAAATAAATGCTATTCGAGGAGGAACACTTTATTAACAACATTTTGTTTATTGACCTAATGATGTTATAGTATCAGCATAACATCAATTAAGTACCCTTTCTCAAATAGTGTTTTATTCGTAGTTAAACTGTTCTAGAACCCTAAGAAGCTTTCAACTTATTTCATATATTCAGGCTGAAGAACTAAGTGAGGCAGAGGGTGGAATGAGATATGAGGAGGAGGAGGAGGAGGAGGATGATGAGGATGATGATGATGATGAGGATGTGTCAGAAGAGGTGGTTGTGGTGGAAGTGACCACCCACAAGTCTGGTGGTGTAGACCACCAGGTCCACAACATCTACTCCGACTCCGACTCCGACGAAGAGTATTCCGAGCCGGCCGAGGTAAGTGGATGGAAGTATTGTTGTGGTGTTGCCTAATTGAGGAATCCACGTCATTATATTTTATTTTGTAATCTTTATATATTTGTTAAATAATGTTTAACTCTTTTGACTGACAATTTCTTTACTACTGTATATTAACCCCTTGACATGCACAATTACTTAAAAAGGATATCAGGTCTTTTTTTTCATAAATCTCTCAACGGATGGCGCACAAAGAAACATCGTTCTGTTTAAACCCACAATAATCACGTCTACTGTTGTTGTTGCTGTTCCCCAGGCTGTCTGGCCAAGCAGCCCCAAGGTCCCGAGCAAGGCCAAGGCCATAACCGACCGCCCCTACAAAACCCTCCCTGCTTACCACTTATAAAGCCCAGGTGACCGAAGCCACTCCAAGGCGGGGAGCTAAGGAGGGTGCGGAAACGCCCGGGAAACCAAAGCCCCACCCAAGGCCCTGTGCCCCTCAGCAATTATAGAGGGAAACTTGAGGGGCAAAGAAAAAATGTGACGCTTTGGCTCCCAATCTGCCAACCTCTAGGTTTGCAGTAGGGAGGTCAATCCACGGAAAAGACGCCGTCACTTGAGATCTAGAAAATATATAAGTAAAAGGAACAGTCAGAGTAAACTATGGGAATGGCAGAGAATGCTAAACTCTCACTCTGATAGACCAGCCCATCACGACTCGCGTCTACTGTAATGAGTTATGCATGACAAAAAAGAGGAAAGCCCATAATACAATAGGAAAAAAATCTTTATTTTATGCTTAAATTTGTTCGATAATATAATAATGCATCTTTCATCGGTGTTCAACTCGTCTGTCTATCTATCTATCTTTCTATTGCCTGACGCCGTGATCCCCGAAGGGGTGGCCACGAACGAAATGCCCCCATGCACCTCTGTCAGTTGATGCCCCTCCTCCCAACCAGCACTGCCTTCATCCATATACAGTAGAATCTCGCATCCCACGATTTATTGGTACCGAAATATTACCGTGGGACCGGAATTCGTGGGATGCAGAGTATTAAAGTAATGGGGAAAATTACAAAAGTACTGGAGGCTACCGTCGGGCGACTATTGACCATCACTTTACATGCCAATAATCCAAAGTAAGTTGCTTTAACCCTCCAGCCTCGGCTACGCATTCTATAATACCGGTATATCCCCAAACCTGGGGGATTTGGCCGAAAAAACGTCTCGCCTAGGCTACCGTATCTTTGTTATTTTGACAGCTTCCGCATTCCCGCGCATCCCCTAGCGTAGATGTGTTTCGTACCTGTAGAATGGCGTTGAGTAGAGCTCTCTAAGTCAACTGTTTCAGTTGTGATGACGATTGCCGTGGAGAGAACTTTGTGGCGATGTCAGCCACTTTTCACTACTTTTCACTACTTAACAATAACACAGCCACACACGAACAAGCGACGCCTTACCGGCTGTTTTTTTACATGCGTCGGACGGACGCCTTTCAAAACAAGCTTACAGGCTTTCAAGCTGCTATGAAAAGAAAGGTAAGTAAAACACAAACAAAAAACTTAGAAAAGTTGATGAGGTGATTATTGTGATGGATGTGGTGATAGACGGGAGGCGGATGTTCGTTACCACCCTCCGTGGCCCCACTCTCGTTCTCTGTTACCCCACCGTCGCCGCCAATGATGATGATGATGATGATGTTGAGGGATAGCCTTAAGTATCGGCCCCTAAAGCCCGTGAAATCAAAGTCCATGGCATCAAGTTCGGCGTCCTGTAGAGCTTCCATTAGCTCTGCATCCGTGGGAATCGTGTGGTTTTTCGTGGGATGAGAATTCAGGTAGCTATTGGATAGTACCGTGGGATGCGTAATCGTGGGATCGAAATGCGTGAGATGCGTGACTCTACTGTACTTCTTCACTCCATCCTTATACCTCTCTTTCGGTTTACCTTTCCCTCTCTGTCCTTCCACCTCGCTCTCGTACACCCTCTTTTTCATTCTCTCGCCTCCCATACGTTCATACGTTCAATATGGCCGAACCATCTCAAGGTGTTCCTTTTCACACTTTCCAGCACATCTACCTCCACACCACATCTCCTTCTTACTTCCTCATTCGTCTGTCTATCCCTCCATGTAACTCATTTCCACCCCTCTCACTCTTGGTCTGAGTCTCTCCACCAACGTCCATGCTTCGCTTCCGTAAGTCAGTGTCGGGATTACGGTTACCATACTGTCATGCAAGGACTTCTTCACTTCCATACTGACCACCATATTTCTTGTTACTGCTTTCAGCGTTCCTACAACCCTCTTCCCCTGTTGCACCCTCTCCCGCACTTCTTAATCCATAGTCCCATCTTTACTCAGCACACTGCTCAGATACTTAAATGAGCTGACAATCTCCATAGCCTGACCGTTCAACTTCACCTCGCACTCTGTGGCTTCACCCCTTTCGAAGACCATAACCTTACTTTTCTCCGCATTTACCTTCAGATTCCGTTTTTCGCACACTGTTCCAAACATATTTACCAGACCCTGCAACTCTATGAATCAGAGGTTTAAATTTTATCCCAATTCATCTTTTAACACTGTCAGATCCTTTTAAGTTTAATAAAATTGTCTGGTCATAGCTAACTTTTATGCAAAAATTGGTGTCATCTGATTGAAAGTGTTAAAATGTCTTATGTTGCATGTCTGTGGTAACTTATTATCCAAGTATATTTTACAACACGAACCTTTATCGGCCAGAGTGGAAAGAAGGTTACTATGCTGGTATGGGCATGTTTAATGAATGGGAGATGAAAGGCTTACAAAGAGAATTTATGAGTCAGAAACTAGGGGAAATAGATTGAGAGGAAGACCTCGGAGTAGATGGAGAACACATCCAAAGGAAGGATAGTGTAATAAATGCGTTGGAAGATGGAGATGACTGAAGAACAGGCAAGAGAAGTGGTGATGAATAGGAATGAATGGAAAATGCTTGTGAATAGATGAGTGGTAACACGGTTGTAGGGAGAGGGGGTCGCGCACCAGTTGGACTAGATAATAGTCCATCAGGCGCCTCGTCTGGGGAGCCGATGTATGTGTGAAGGGCCATGTCTGGAAGTAATGTGGGCAGGCATTGTGGTGTGGTTCTGCTGCATATCTGCCTGGTGAGACCGAAACCTCTCCGGGTGGTCTGGGAACTGGTGATTGCTGGAGGCCCCTAGTGATCCTTGGTTTCTGGGGGTTTTCCTGGGCGACTTAGATGTGTCTGATATTTTTATGGTACAACTACTGTTTCAACAGTCATAGAGAAAGGAAACTTATATATTTGCAGTATCCTGCCCAAGTGCCATAAATATGCTTTCTACTCTTGATAGGACAGTTCTTGTGATGCTATTTATCTGGATCTCCTGATAACTAGATCAGTATATAATATCAACCAGAAGTCGCAACCAGTGCCAACTCAACCAAATCCACCTAAAACAAAATTTAATTGAAAGTTGTAGCTAATCCTAACCTAACCTACCAGGACTGTGAAAGTTGTTGTTATTGTTGTTATCGTTCCCTAGGCTGCCTGGTCGAACAAGCCCCGAGTCCCTAAGGAAAGCCATGGCCGAGATCGGGCTTTCCCACAGGGCTCTCAAGGAGTGTAGATTATGTTGTTGACATTTAATAGTATGGGGTGCTTTGTTACACCCTAGACAGGCATCGCCGACGAAGTCATCCAAGCTCTTCTGATAGCTCAGAAGAGCTGGATGGTGCCTACATCTTAGTCTGGCCAGGTGGACTGTTTAAGTTAGCACTGGTTGAATAGGTTCACTCATTAACCCTTTCACGCATTTATGACGCAGAGGTTGCCAGATTAGCAATAAGAAATAGAGTTCTCTCACTCTTATAATTACCTCTCCAAAATTAGTTTTCTGCCCACAGCTAACTCAAAGACAACTGCAGAGGTTGAAGTAACTAAACTATCTATCTATCTATTGCCTAACGCCATGATCCCCGAAGGGGTGGCCACGAACGAACTGCCCCCAAGCACCTCTGTCCCCAGTCAGTCGACGCCCCTCCTCCCAACCAGCACCGCCTTCATTCATATACTTCCTCACTTCATCCTTCTACCTCTCCCTCTCTGTCCTTCCACCTCGCTCTCGTACACCCTCTTAGTCATTCTCTCGCTTCCCATACGTTCCATATGGCCGAACCATCTCACGTTGTTCCTTTTCACACTTTCCAGCACATCTACCTCCACATCACACCTCCTTCTTACTTCCTCATTCGTCTGTCTATCCCTCCATGTAACTCCGCACGCACTTCTCATGTAACTCATTTCCACCGCTCTCACTCTTGGTCTGAGTCTCTCCACGAACGTCCATGCTTCGCTTCCGTAAGTTAGTGTCAGGATTACCACACTGTCATGCAAGGACTTCTTCACTTCCATACTGACCACTCTATTTCTTGTTACTGCTTTCAACGTTCCTACAACCCTCTTCCCCTGTTTCACCCTCTCCTGCACTTCTTCATCCACAGTCCCATCTTTACTCAACACACTGCCCAGATGCTTAAAAGAGCTGACAATCTCCATAGCCTGACCATTCAACTTCACCTCACACTCTGTGACTTCATCCCTTTCGAAGACCATAACCTTGCTTTTCCCCACATTTATCTTAAAATTCCGTTTTTTGCACACTGTTCCAAACTCATTTACCAGACCCTGCAACTCCCATTCATCGCTCATCAGAACTGTGTCATCCGCAAACAGCAGTATAGACAGCTTCCACTCATTTCCCTCCCTTCTTAGTGATACACCAACATCCACTGCTCTTCCTATTATTTCTTTCACGACTCCATCCATATACAGTAAACAACCACGGGGACATCACACACACCTCTGTTTCAACCCAACACTCAGGTCAAAGAACTCGCTCTGCTCATTCTCCACACGTACTGCCGCCTTTGCACCCTCATACATGCTCTTCACTGCTTTCAGCAACTTGCTATCTACTCTGTATATTCTAAGTACTTTCCACATACCTTCTCTATCCACTCTGTCATAGGCCTTCTCCAAGTCCATAAAGGCAACATACACCTTTTGTTGCTTCTCCAGATATTTCTCCACAACACAATTCAGGGTAAAAATCTGATCTACACATCCTCTTCCCTTCCTAAAACCTCCCTGCTTGTCGCCTATCTATTTCTCCATTCTCACTCTCACTCTCTCAATCACTACCCTACTGTACACCTTCCCTACTATGCTTAAAAGACATATTCCTCGGTGGTTACCACACACTTCTCTTTCCCCTTTGCCCTTATATAGGGGGACTATTATGCCAGTCTTCCAGTCATCGGGTGCATTCCCCTTCTCCCATGCTAGTTTGCACATTTTCCATACCCATTTGATCACTATCTCACCATCATACCTCAACATTTCCCCACACACTCCATCTGTTCCTGGTGCTTTCCCAACTTCACTCTTTTCATAGCTTCCCACACTTCTGACCTCCTGATCCCCACCTCCTCCTCCACTACTTCTCTTCTCCCTCCCATACCATATCCAACTATGTTTGCTGGCTCTTCATTCCTTACATTTAGCAACTCATTGAAGTACTCCCTCCATCTTTCGACTCTCTCTTGCTTCTCGGCTTGCATTCTCCCATTCTTAACTAAACTAAAGGTTTCTAAATACCCCTGATGGTAACAAAGGCTTTAAAGTATCCCCAATAGGCTCAAAATCGCGTCATATGTCGTAGAGGGTTAAGGTGTCAGTTACCTGTTTTCAATCCTTTGTCTAACTCATCAACAATTTTAACACTCCACGAGCGGCTAGGTCGGTAACTTCTACTACCTGCCAAGCGGATGGTTTTACCCTAAACGAGCTTTTTTCCGTGCTCTTTTTCATGCATAAACAAGAGCCAGAGCGTAATACAAGTATGTATCCGTGAAAGGGCGATAATTGAGCTTTCCAATGACACCAGAACCATCCTTCTACGACCACTGGTTTTCTTGCAACGATCGTGCAACACGAAGGAAAAATTGCTAAAATACGGTAATTTCCTTACATAATTCCCTGTCTAGCGAGATAGTGAGTGTGGAGGTGGGCCCAGTGCCGGCGCGGGAGCCGTGCCGAATGGTCAGAGTCAACCTACGCTCCTCCCACCGCTCGGACTCTCTCTCAGAGCCAATTATGTGCTCAAAATTGGTACCGACTTAAGGCGGTCCCCGCCACATTGTCCTTTATTCTCTACACCGCCTTAAGTCGGGCCCCGCCAATAAGGGGTTAATACCCTTACCAATGTTTTATTAAAAAATAAATTAGTCTATTAGACTATTATCTTAGCAAATAAATAGCTCTGAGTTATGGTTGTTTTACAATTTACAGTTTGCAAGAACTACAGTATGTCTACTGTTATTAAAATATTTGTGAAATAATGTTATTGTTAATGTTCATAAATACCGGTAACTGTATTCTGCTGTTAATAACTAAGAAATCTATTGTAAGGCTTATGTCCAATGTTTCAGCTTTGCAACTAGTTATCAGAAAAACTGCTTCCAGAACAATAACATATATCTTCATAGCAATGGGTAGGGCTTTGATGTCCTGGGTGTTTCCGCACCCTCCTCAGCTCCTCGCCTGGGAGCGGCTTCGGTCACCTGGGCATTTTTAGAGGTAAAGCAGGGAGGGTTCTGCGGGGGTGCTCGGTTATGGCCTTGGCCTTGCTTGGGACCTTGGGGCTGTTTGGTCAGACAGCCTGGGGAATTAAAATGTAAAACTTGCAAACTAAACAAACCAAAATTGGGACAAGGACAATATAAAGTCAAATTAAATTATCAAAATCGCTATGTGGAAACAACGTTTACTAAAATGAAAATTATTAAATAAAAGAACACAATCCACCACATAGGGTGTACATTACTACATGAGCAAGGTAATCTGTTTCCCAAGCAAACTAATCGCACATATAACAACGCACTATCGTCACGTTAAAGGAAGTAGTCAAGTTTGGGAAGTCCGGGACGTTCTGGCAAATTTTACTAAACTCTGCATGAATAAAGAAACTATATGTTAAATGTCAAAATATTATTTAAAATCAAATTTGCAACATGACAAGACACTAAAATAACAACAACATATAATAACAACAACAACAACAGGCTTTTTCAGTTTAGAGTTTAGACTGACAAAAAAAATAGGGAATGGGCCTGAGCAAATAGATAGATAGACAGATAGTTTAGACTGATATGTATCTAATAATATTTATATGATAAGTGCCTTATTACAATATTATACTGTATATACAGTACTGTATTATTTTTTAAATGCTCTCAGTTTCTGGATGGTAAATTAAGAGTAATGAGTGTGATAATACAATTTGAATATGAACAAAATATAACTATCATCATAATGGAATATAGGCTAATTATTGAAGACAACAATTTGTCCTGATTCTGTATCATTTGTTGAAGTACAGTAATGCTTAATTAGTTGTACTGTAATATAATTTCAGCTAAAGATTTAATCCTCACAAAGTAATTTCCTGGTAAAGTTGAACTTTACCAGACGAGGAACAACACATTTTCACAAATAATCTTTATTAACCATCTGAGTATTGACGAGTTTGACCCTTCCTGCCTCTCAGGATATAGCTGAATTTTTTTATTTTCGTGATTTTGGCACTTATAAATCAGCAAAAAAATAGACTAACCTAGGTTATATACTGTATATCAGGAGGCAGTATTCATTGTTATCTTGAGAATGGTGAAGACTAGAACACTCTAGACCAGGTGGTTCAGTTTTGATGGTAAAATAAATGAGTTAGTTATGGCTGCCAAGAGCCTGAATCCTTGTGAATGGTTGAGTTTTGGAATATTCGGATATACAGTACATATCATCGTAATTAAATGGCCTAACCTAAGTTATATTTATATCAGAGGCAGTACTAACTGTTACCTTGACCTAGACTTGTCCGAATGTGCCGCCGCCATACTGGCGACAACGACTACAGCTCCATTATACTCATTCAACTATTGATTATTGATTAAGGATTATGGATTACTATTGATTACAGTACAGTATATCAATTATTAATATATTTCACCATTGTAACCATTTATGAGTCACTGTCCACAGCATTCATACATCTATTGGGAGTACAGAAAATCAATACTAGATTACTTGAGAGCCTCATTCAAGCATCAATCAGCTGACTGATGGAATGTGTGTGCTTGTTGTGCGTGTCGTGGACCACTTGCAAAGACTTCAAAACTTTCTCTAGCACGGTTTTAATTGGTTTTAGGCCATGTATTAGCCCTTAGCCTTCACATAGGCCATCCAGGCTCGGAGAGTTAGATATATATACAGTAAACCCTCGCCATCTCGGACCTCTAGAAGTCGGAAACTCGTACTAGTCGGACTGGCTACGGCCTCTCGGACATGCACTTCAGTATTTCGGACATTTCCGTCATCGTTCCGACAGTCTCTGACGTTGTCGGACTTTATATAAGTATTCGGAAAATGTCTGATATTATATTTTTCAATTCCATTGCATTAGAATTGATTCAAAGATTACAAAAAGTCCAAATAAGACATAGTTATGTTAATGTATAAGGGAGTTACGTAGATGCATTAGAGAGATAGATAGATAGAAAGAGAGTTGCAGAAGGGGAAGTGAGCGATAAACACGAACTATTATTTCTTACAGTTTCTTACAGTAGATCCTCTGGAAAAAGGCAAACTATGCCTGTGTATCCAGCTCAGTACCAGTGCTTGCACTGCTGCGGTCGTTCACGGTGTTGGCGGCGGCGGTAGCAGACGCAACATTTTTACTATTCTGTATTTTTGTTTTATAATCAAACTTCAAATCTTGTCTTCCCCATGCTTTATCAAGATTACTTTCAAACTCCCTTATTGATTCGGAATCGACTACATACTGGGGCAGTGCGTTCCACTCATTTACCACTCTATCACAAAATGAGTTCTTCGCCTTCTCAAGCCTATTTCTTTCTTTGTAAATTTTCTTAGAGTGTCCTCTCGTTCTTGTTCCCTCCCGCATCAAGAAGATACCTTCACACACATCCTCATCGTACTTTCCTGACACTATCTTAAAAGTCTCTATCATATCCCCTCTCTTTCTCCTATATGCCAGTGTCGGAAGTCCCAGTGTCCTCAACCTCTGCTCATAGCCCGCGTTCTTCAACGTTGGTACCAGCTTGCTAGCTCTTCTCTGCACTTTCTCCACTGCTTCTATATCCTTTACCATATATGGAGCCCACACCTGGTTTGCATATTCCAGGTGTGGCCTAACCAGCGCTGTATATAGATTCCTGAAGATTTCTTCGTCAAGTGACACAAATGTCCTCCTTATCAGCCCTACAATTCTATTGGCTTTGTTTATCTTTTCCGCTAAATGTTCTGAGAAATTTAACTTATTATCTATCACTACTCCTATATCCTTTTCTGCACTCACTTCCTCCATCGCTTCATACATACTGTATCCTACCTTGTCTATCTTGCTGGTCCCAATCCGCATGTACTTGCATTTTTTTGGATGAAAAGGCATTAACCAATGCTCAGACCATCCCTTCATGCCCTCCACATCTCCTTGAAGCAAACCCATATCTTCCTTACTCCTCACTCTTCTATACAGTTTAGTGTCATCCGCATACAGGTATACCTCACTTCCATTAGTTATAACTTCAGGCAAGTCGTTGATAAATATAACGAACAGCAATGGTCCCAACACAGATCCCTGAGGTACCCCACTTGTAATTTCCCTCCACCCCGAGCCTATTCCATTCACCAATACCCTCTGTCTCCGATCTTTCAGGAAGGCTTCTATCCATTTCACACATTTCTCCCCTATATTATAGCTTCTAACTTTCTCTATTAACCTTTTATGTGGGACCTTATCGAAGGCCTTCATAAAATCGCAATATACCACGTCTATTACATCACCATCTTCTAGAATTTGCATCCAATCATCTACCACCTTAATTAGCTGTAGTACCGTCGACCTCCCCGGCAAGAATCCGAACTGTCTCCCACTGAAAAGTTGGTTTGACTTCATATGATCCATTATTCCTTCTCTAATTACCGTTTCCATTAGTTTACACACAACACTTGTCAAACTGACTGGTCTATAATTCCCTGGGTCATTTCTCTTTCCCTTCTTAAATATAGCTGTTATGTTCGCCTCTCTCCAGTCCATCGGGATTTGTCCTGTATTAAACGATACCTCAAATAACATTTTCAATGGCTCTACTAACATCTCCCCTCCTTCCTTTATGATTCTTGGGTGTATCCCATCCGGTCCCGGTGACTTACTTCTATTCATTTTTTCTATAGCCCTTCTTATTCTAGCATGGGAAAACTCTACTAGTTCTAGTGCCGGTGCCTGTTTGATGGGAATAGTAGGCACTGCATCCTCCGACTCCACTGTTAGTACCCCCCCAAAGTATTTCCCCAGCACCTCTGCTTTCTCCTTATCAGTCTCCGCTCTACTCCCATCATTCAACCCCCCCCCCCGCTCTGGGATCCCTACTCTTCTTGTTAATTTTTCCTGAATGTACTTCCAGAATATTTTTGGATTATCCTTCACATTTCTAGCTATCTCTCTCTCCCTCTCCTTCACCCCCCTCCTTGTTTCCCACCTTATTTTATTGTTTATTTGTCTGCGTTCCAGATCCACTTCCTTAGCCTCTATACTAGACCCCCTGTTCTTTTTTAACAATTTTAATCTTTCCCACAATCGTTTCTTTCTTCTAATCAATATCCAAAGCTTTCTTTTCATTGGCAATTCTGGGTTAGTTCTTTTCCTCAATTTTGTTTTATCCTTATATTCCCTTACTGGTACACTTTTGGATACAGCATTCTCCAGTTTGACTCTAATTTTCCTCCACATTCCTTCAGCGTCTTCACCGTTCAAATATTCCCCCCAGTCAATGTCCAAACACCGTCTCAGCAGCTCATAATCTGCTCTATCATACATGTATATTTTTCTATTGCTTTTATTATCCCTCTCCGATTTAATGTTACAACTAAAGCTTATACAGGCATGGTCACTACGACCTATAGGGCTATCCACATTAACATGTTCCACTATATCCTCTTCATTGCTAAAAATCAAATCAAGTACACTCCCCTGCGTCCCATCTCTATATCTTGTCATCTCTACAATATGTTGCGTTAAAAACAATCTCTCACTTTCTCTATAAACTTATTTTCCAGGCTACCCTGTCCCGCTGGAGTAGTACAATTTGCCCAGTTGATCCTTGGCAAATTGAAATCTCCAATCAAAATTTTATATTTGTTCTCTCTATTATCTATCTCCTCCATTGTTTTCAGTAGGTTATCATCCTCTCCCCTGCTATTATTTGGGCTTCTATATATAGAGGCAATTAGAATTGATCCTCTTACACATTTTACTTCAATACACAAATACTCACAATACTGCTGTCTCATATCCACCTCGTTAACCTTGAGCTCTTTTCTTACATAAATAAACAGTCCTCTTCCAACCTCTGCTCTAATAGCATTTCTCTCATATAACTCAAAACCCTCCAAACTATATTCCACCAGTTCCCTCTCAATTCTAACATTTTTTGGTCTTACTTCCTGTAGGGCTATGATATCAGGTTTTTCCTCTTCATCCTGCAACCTACATATCAGTTCTCTTTTCTTGTCCTGAGTAAACACATCCACATTACTAAACATAATCCTTAATCCATCTACCATTCCTCCAGCAATTACACCATCCCGCTCCTCCAGTCCGTACCCTACTCCCCTGTTAGCACTACTTCAGCTCTTTGTCTCCTGTCTCTCCCTGTGACACCTCCACCCCGTTCTCCTCCTCCGTCACAACTCTCATCACATTCTCTCCCCTCCCTGATCTCCCCCTCCTTTCTACTCTTAAACCACTTCCTCACTTTTCCGTCCCTCACTCTCCAGTAAAAATTTCTCTTTTCCTCCTCATCCAACTTTCCATTATTTTCATCAGCCTTTTCTTGTAATTCCTTAATTTTTTTCCTTTGTTCTATACTCAAATCCTTCTTTAGTCTTATGTGTTTCAGTTTATCATTTGTATTTAGCCTCCAACTAAAATTTGTCACAGTCTCCGCCACTACCCTAGTTTTAAACTGTACCCTTATAGGTCTCATCTCTCCCCTTTTATATCTACCTATCCTACTGATCTCCTCCACCTGCCCTTCCCATCCATATTCGTCCTCATCCACACCTTTCAAGACCTCCTTCACTGTCTCCATATCCCTCACTTTTCTCACTCCATTATCATTCATATGAGTCTCTATATCTCCATACAAGATTACACCCCTATCCCTGTCCATGGCCTCCCTCACGACACTCTCCTTGTTCTTCATGACCCCTACAACTGCACTCTCAAAACTTTGTTTGGTCATATTCATTTCTTCCTTTTGCTCTTTCATAATATCCTCCAAATCCTTGACTTTTTGTTTACCTACCACCGTCCATGCAGTCGACTCCTTTACTTCCGTGAAACGTCCTTCGTATTCCTTCAGCTGCTCCTTCAATGCCATATTCTCTGCTCCCAGTTCATCTACCCTTTTCAATAACATCTCTAGGCTCTCATTAACTGCCAAAAAAGGCCTGCATTCACTTCCTTCGCTAGGCCTATTCCCTTCCCCACCTATCACACCACACATTACACACAGTGCCTTAACTTTCTCACCAATATCCCCCTTCCATTTCTCCGTATCACTCATCCACTTTTCCAAATCCTTCACAACAATACTAACCTCTTCTAACTTCTTATCTGTGCTCTTAAATCCCCGAAAACGTTGTAACCTTCCTTCCGACTCCGTCATACCCGAAATTCCCTCTGCCATGTTTGTTTACAAACTCAACAACTCACAACCCTACCGCTGTCCCGTCACTACACACTCTTATTACACTATATATCACCCCTCCACCACACCAATATATCCTCCAAACCTTCACTAAATCCTTCCTCTTCTTGTTAGCCCCGTATGTACTCGATATCCTTGAATTAATTGACTATTCCCATAACATATGCCGGAGCCTCAAACTTGCGTCCGCCTTCCGCCATGGTGTGCCGCCATTATGAGACGGACTTAATTGGTTCTGAAAAGACAAGATAGATAGAAAGAGAGTTGCAGAAGGGGGAGTGAGCGATAAACACGAACTATTATGAGACGGACTTAATTGGTTCTGAAAAGACAAAGGAGACTTTTATATTGACTCATGTTATTATTTGTGTGCTAGAAGGAAAATATTGTTTTCAATTCCATCACATTAGAAATTATTTATAGATTACAAAAAGTCCAAATCAGACATAGTTATGTTAATGTATAAGGGAGTTAGTTAGATACATTAGAGAGATAAATAGATAGAGAGAGAGTGGCTAGGGGCGAGCGAGCGATAAAATACTAACATATACGAGACGGACTTATGTTTCTGAAAGACAAAGGAGACATTTTTATTTACTCTCTTTTTCATTTTATTATTTGTGTGTTAGAAGGGTAATATTGCTTTCAATTCCATCGTATTGGAATTGATTCATAGATTAAAAAAAGACCAAATAAGACATAGTTATATATATGTATAAGGGAGATAGATGCATTAAATAGATAGATTAAAAAAAAAAAAAAAAAAAAAATCTCAATTTCTCTGGTGACGCGGACTTTCCTCTTCTAATTCGGAATTTTCCCTCTCTTAAGTCGGACATCTCGGAAAATCGGACATCTCGGACTGGGTCTCCCCCCAATTAGTCCGAGATAGCGAGGGTTTACTGTACTGTATTATGTATAAAAACAATATATACTGTATATATTTATAAATAAATAAATATATAATTGATTTAAAAACAAAATTCATATATGCATGCATGACTGACTTCCCTGTTGACGCAAAGGCAACACTGTGATCAAGTCAGAGAGGGGAAACTGTTAATGTGATATATTGGAGCAGTTACTTGGGAGTCCCCGGGTCCAGCTCCACTATAGTCTATTCGCTGCAAGTAGGCGAGAAATCATGACCTCTATCCTCTGTAGCTAAAAAAGGGCTAGAGCAAATTGACTGTAAATTTCCACATCTATTCCCTGACTGACTCTTCCCAAATGGTAGAAGTATTAGCTCGATTACTCTAGTCATTTTTTAGTTACAGAGGATAGAGGTCATGATTTCTCGCCTACTTACAGCGAATAGACTATAGCTGTCTCTAGCTAGCTTAGTTAACAATGGCCATCTTGGGGCTGTTCGATCAGACAGCTTGGGCAACAACAACAAAAACAATGGCCATCTGCAAGGCTTATATTAACCTCTTCTGTACTGGCGACATTTTTTCAATTTTATTCTACCTATATTTAGACAATTTTGTGCAGTTTAAGAAGGATCTGGTAGTAAAAGTAATAATCTACTTTTTATAAATTTCACCACAACACCAAACACCTCCAATGAAATTAATGAAAGCATATAATTATGTGATCCACCAGGATCACATGAATATAATAGTCTAACAGTAGCCAAAATAAAGTTAAAATGAAGGCATCGGTGGTGAAGGGGCTAAGTTACTGTGCCAGGGTATAGTACTGTAAGCTGTTTGTACAGAACTGTACTGGTGTAAAGGGCAGCTTTGTTTACAAGTGAGGGGATGGGAGTAGACAGATTTCACAATAATAATGTGATAAATGTACTAATCAAAGTAAAGTAAACCCATAGTGGTTGACCTAGATTTATTCAAATCTGTTATGTGGAAGATTACTTTTATCTAACATTATTGATTTATTTGACTGAATGTTTAAAAATGTTTTGGTTGGGGTTATGTTTGTGTTATTGTTTAACTATAACTGTATTGGCACCTGTGGTCTCCTTCCTCCCTTCCCTCCTGGTGGTGTAGTCTCCGGAGCACCTGGTAACTGTAGCAGACTGTGTGGTGGTGGAGCCTGAGGTGGTGCCTCTGTCTGACTCTCACACCATTCACCTCCCTCACACACAGGTACTACTACACCACTCTTACCCAGGCCACCATTCTCTCTCAAATACCATCATTGTCACTCATAATTACTACAGTTTTGACATATTTCTAGCCAGTCAATATGATATGCTAGTTGTTATTCTTACAGTATTCTTACAGTATTCTTACAGTAGATCCTCTGGAAAAAGGCAAACTAGGCCTGTGTATCCAGCTCAGTACCAGTACTTGCACTGCTGCGGTCGTTCACGGTGCAATTGCAATGAGCCTACTGTAATAATGTTCCAGTACCTCTCATTGCAATTAACAACTTGGATATCATAGTGAATGGCTAGGAATTAAATTTTAAACTTGCAAACTAAACAAACCAAAACTGGGACTAAGACAATATAAAGGCAAAATAACTTATCAAAATCGCTATGTGGAAACAACGCTTACTAAAATAAAATGTATGAAATAAAAGAACAAAATCAAAGAACAACCCTCTTGTAATTACCACCAACAATTATGGTGTTTGTCTGGGAATTGGGGCCAGGGAAGTAACACTGTCATCACTGTCATCTTTTTCTGCTGCTTTACCTAAGGAGTTTGCTAAACTGTCACTAAATGTAATAGTGGCGAGTGTTTCCCAGGTCAGCTCGTTATATATACATTTTCAAGCTGGATTTAGGTTAATTTAGCTCATGCTTAGGCCAAATTTACATTTGTTTTTAAATACAAGACAAAATTAGTACACACGTACACCAAATGTAGAATGAAATAACATGTAAATACATTTTATATTGGCATGTCTCCTGCATTGGAACCCAGCATCATTGTTGATAACATGTTACCGGTACTTCTTCAAGCTAGCCACCTCTACTTGTGAGGTAGGCTTGTGATCTGAGATGGCAGTGATGTTCCTCTACCCTAGCTTGCCACTACCAAATACAGGTCTCCCTCGATTTACGATTGGGTTACGTTCCTGAAAACCCGATCTTAAATAGAAAAATCATATAGCAAACCCAAATTTTGTGGTGTAATGGTTAAGGTGTCTAAAAATCTGTGTGTGATAACCCGGGTTCGAATCCTGGTGGATCACATATATACTTTCATTAATTTAATTGGAGGTGTTTGGTGTTGTGGTGAAATTAATAAAAAATAGATTAATAGGGTAAACAGGGATACGTTCTAAGACCAGCCAAAACCCAAACCCAAACACCTATAATGATATCGTAAATTGTGGCATCGGATAGTGAGGGAGACCTGTAATTGCTACCTAGAAAATTTAGAATACATTATTATACTTTTATTGATATATAAAATACTTGCATCTATCTATCTATCTATTGCCTGACGCCACGATCCCCGAAGGGGTGGTCACGAACGAACCGCCCCCATGCACCTCTGTCCCCAGTCAGTCGACGCCCCTCCCCCCAACCAGCACCGCCTTCGTTCATGTACTTCCTCACTCCATCCTTCCACCTCTCATTCGGTCTACCTCTCCCTCTGTCCCTCCACCTCGCTCTCGTACACCCTCTTAGTCATTCTCTCGCTTTCCATACGTTCCATATGGCCGAACCATCTCAAGTTGTTCCTTTTCACACTTTCCAGCACATCTACCTCCACACCACACCTTCTTACTTCCTCATTAGTCTGTCTATCCCTCCATCCCTCCACACGCAATCCTTAACCCGCTGAGACCCAGCGTCGCACGTGTTGCGTCTGCAATGTTCGATCACCAGAACCCAGCGACGCAATGGTTGCGTCCAGGTTAATTACTTCGGTCCTATGGCACCTAGACGGCTCAGATTTGTATGGGAACTGTGTAAGTATCCCACGCAACCATGCCGATGGTTGAAAACTCTCAAAGTCCAACCGCGTGCGCGTGAGCACGCAAAAACCTTTTTTGGGGGGGAAATTGCCTTCAAGTTTTTACCCTTGTAAAATCCGTTTTCGGGGGCTCTGTAGGACCATTTTTAGAGCTTTTTGATCGGTTTTTCATGGTTTTTCCTTCATTCCTAACCCATTCGCTATTGTTTCTGGAAGAAAAAAAATTCAACCCTCTGGGCCCTGGTGGTACATTTATTACTAACTAGCTGGGGCTCAGCGGGTTAAGTAATTCATTTCCACTGCTCTCACTCTTGGTCTGAGTCTCTCAACCAACGTCCATGCTTCGCTTCCGTAAGTCAGTGTCGGGATTACCACACTGTCATGCAAGGACTTCTTCACTTCCATACTGACCACCCTATTTCTTGTTACTGCTTTTAGCGTTCCTACAACCCTCTTGCCCTGTTGTACCCTCTCCCGCACTTCTTCATCCATAGTCCCATCTTTACTCAACACACTGCCCAGATACTTAAAAGAGTTGACGATCTCCATAGCCTGACCGTTCAGCTTCACCTCACACTCTGTGACTTCACCCCTTTCAAAGACCATAACCTTGCTCTTCCCCGCATTTACCTTCAAATTCCGTTTTTCGCACACTGTTCCAAACTCATTTACCAGACCCTGCAACTCCCATTCATTATCACTCATCAGAACTGTATCATCCGCAAACAGCAGTATAGGTAGCTTCCATTCAATTCCCTCCCTTTTCAGCGATACACCAACATCCACTGCTCTTGATAGTATTTCTTTCATGACTCCATCCATATATACAGTAAACAACCACGGGGACATCACACACCCCTGTTTCAAACCAACATTCAGGTCAAAGAACTCGCTCTGCTCACTCTCCACACGTACTGCCGCCTTTGCACCCTCATACATGCTCTTCACTGCTTTCAGCAACTTGCCCTCTACTCCGTATATTCTAAGTACTTTCCACAAACCTTCTCTATCCACTCTGTCATAGGCCTTCTCCAAGTCCATAAAGGCAACATACACCTTTTGTTTCTTCTCCAGATACTTCTCCACAACACAATTCAGGGTAAAAATCTGATCTA
Source organism: Paralithodes platypus (assembly GCA_032716605.1). NCBI lineage: Eukaryota > Metazoa > Arthropoda > Malacostraca > Decapoda > Lithodidae > Paralithodes > Paralithodes platypus. Next base: position 25,427,482 of record CM064535.1, read on the forward strand.
CACATCCTCTTCCCTTCCTAAAACCTCCCTGCTCGTCGCCTATCCATTTCTCCGTTCTCACTCTAACTCTCTCAATCACTACCCTACTGTATACCTTCCCTACTACGCTTAGAAGACATATTCCTCGGTGGTTACCACACACTCCTCTTTCCCCTTTGCCCTTATATAGGGGGACTATTATGCCAGTCTTCCAGTCATCGGGTGCACTCCCCTTCTCCCATGCTAGTTTGCACATTTTCCATACCCATTCTATCACTATCTCACCACCATACCTCAACATGTTAATTAGCTCAATGGCCGTTTTCACCACTCACCCGTATGTAAACGACTGGCTCCGTCCTGACAGCTAGCCCGCCTAATCGGTCCGGTCGTGACGTCATCTCTTACACGTCAGCATATCGTAGACCACGCAATTTGGCGGGAAACTAGTTGGGCAAACTCCTGTGTCGATCGTCTGCTCACATATATAACCAGTTTGCACTCCCACACACATTAACATATTTGCCTATGTTAACACTCTCGTCCTCTTCTTTTAATGTGGGCGACATGTAAATCACACTCGCCCTTCTTGGTATGTAGTACAGCCACATACAGATATGTGATACCACAAAGAAGTTATCCCATTTAATCCCGGCTGACTGCAGCCCGCAGCCACCCGGGTGAGGCGCCTTTTTTCGTCGAGCAATCAGCCAGTTGCTGTGACGTCTCCACCCAAGATACCTCTTCAATTTCTCCCCTGTCCACCATGTCCCGCAGCACTGCAATGTCGATCCTCAATCTCCTGTCGTCCACACTTTTGCATGAGTGAAGTGCGTCTACTAAGCTCTTATTATCCACATAACATTTTATTCTGTAGCTTCCACCCTCAGATATTTCACTTAAAATGCTGGAGAGGTAAACAGCAGCTTCCGCACACTCAAGTAATGCTAGCGTCTCTTCAGATAAAGTGGACTTGACGACTCTTCTTATCTTCCTAGTCTGCCAAAATATTGGGCATCTCTTATCATCGGCATCTCGCAGAAAGATCACAAAGCCACCCTGGGAACCGTTACCTGCGAGGTTGGCAAACGAGGCATCCGAGAAACATTCCAGATGGCAGTCATGGATGGGTCCCAATCTAGGAATATACAGTTTCATGTTATCTGTCTTCACCCTGTCAATCACCTTGTTGAGCCTGAGCAATTCTGCAACAGTAGCTTGTTTTCTGGCCACACTTAACTCACACACGTCAAAGGCGATGTCAGGCCTAGTGTGAGTGGCTATCCAATTCAACTGTCCAATTAATGCTCTATACTCAGACTTCTCTGATTCAGACAATTCTCCCGTTTTTACCAGTGCTCGCTGTCTGCTGATTGTGATTGGCAACAAGGATGAAGCGTACTGGAACTGATCAAGAGTTATGCTGCCATCGCTTTCAGATATGATGTTCAAACCCACATATCTAAAGGCTCTTGACGCCGAGCTGCCGACCAGGAACGCCTGACTCACTGGTTCTATCACGTGTCGCTCAAATTTCCCAGAGAAAATCGTCCACGTATATACATATAATGCCATCAACGTTGCCCCTATTACTCCAGAAGAACAATGCTGAATCCAAGGATGACATTTTAGCTCCAAGACACAACAGCTGATCCTTAACCCGCAGATACCAGTGCCTGGCAGCATCACATAGACCGTAAACTGTCTTCTTTAACCTCCACAGCCTACCATCAGCATACTCTGGAGGAGGGCGTAGATAAATCACTCGTTCAATCATGTTCCCTTGCAGATAGGCTGCCTTCACATCCATAGAGTGACAAACCCACTGGTTACCAGAGGCAAACGCAAGAGCCAGATGTACCGCTTCCTTTGAACACGTAGGCGAGTCCTTTCGTAAATCCACAGTGTCCTCGAATCCTCTGGCTACCAGACGTGCTTTAACAACCGGCTGGCCATTCTTTATTTTCTCAGTCATCACCCAACGGACAGAAATAGTATCTTGTCCAACGTCATTAACTTCCTCGTACACATCATTTCCCCTCCAGTTCTCAATCTCACTGTCCTTGGCCTTTAACCCAGTGAGACCCAGCGTCGCACGTGATGCGTCGGCAGTGTTTGATCACCAACTCCCAGCGACGCATCACGTGCGTCCGACATATTAAAATCAGTTACGTGGCTCGTAAGGTAGGAAATGGCGGGAGAATAGGAGGGGGAGGTACCGAAGTGTGTGTGGGAGCCGGGCCGGTAGGTGTGAGCGGGCCAAGACAGCCGCGCGGCTGGTGGTGGTGGGCTTAGTGGGGATACTTTACACCCTTAGTTCACCGCCACTTTGAACCTTCATTACTCCGGTCGTATGGGAGCTAGAGGCTTGAGATTTATGTGAGACACTCCTTAGGATGTATGCCGTACAATGCCATACTCAGTTTTCACCCTAGTGCTCCCGGGCGGGTGGTCATGCGTGGGAGACGAACTTTCGACATCCTCAGAATGGAACAGAATCAACATTTCAACATCATCATCTACTACTTCCCAAGTGCTAAAATCCCTCTGCACATCCACCCAGCCAATACCGCCATCAGAGTCTCTTTGTAAGTTGTAAAAAAATTTATACTGCCCCGTTGCTTTGCCGGCACGACTCACAATTTTTCCAGACACCGACGCCCCACTCTCTCCATGAATACCTCTAATCCGCTGGCCAATCTTGATCTTATAAGCCTGATCACCAGATGTACCGGCTACCGCCGGCTGAAGGTCCACCATGTCACCATCCTCGGACTCATCATGTGTGGGCTCCATATATGGTAAAGGATATAGAAGCAGTGGAGAAAGTGCAGAGGAGAGCTAGCAAGCTGATACCAATGTTGAAGAATGCGGGCTATGAGCAGAGGTTGAGGACACTGGGGCTTCCGACACTGGCATATAGGAGAAAGAGAGGGGATATATAGAGACTTTTAAGATAGTGTCAGGAAAGTACGATGAGGATGTGTGTGAAGGTATCTTCTTGATGCGGGAGGGAACAAGAACGAGAGGACACTCAAAGAAAATTTACAAAGAAAGAAATAGGCTTGAGAAGGCAAAGAACTCATTTTGTGATAGAGTGGTAAATGAGTGGAACGCACTGCCCCAGTATGTAGTCGATTCCGAATCAATAAGGGAGTTAAAGATCTTGAATAAAGCATGGGGAAGACAAGATTTGAAGTTTGATTATAAAACAAAATTACAGAATAGTAAAAATTTTGCGTCTGCTACCGCCGCCGCCAACACCGTGAACGACCGCAGCAGTGCAAGTACTGGTACTGAGCTGGATACACAGGCATAGTTTGCCTTTTTCCAGAGGATCTACTGTAAGAAACTGTAAGAATCATCTGGAGGGTATTGCGACACAGCTCCCGAAGACTCTTTACTGGATTCCTTCTCGCCCAACTCTGCATTGGAAACCTCAACCACTGTATCCCTTCCCGGAGCCGGCGCTATACGACACTCGTGAGCCCTCACATAGATGCCCCCGTGTCTTACCAAAACTTGCTTCCCATCTCTGCCGATCACGATACCAGGGCCGTGCCACTCATGACCGTCATTTCTCTTATAAAATACGTCATCACCATTCTGTACAATGTTCGAATCACTCGGGCGCACGTTGTGCCGCAAAGCCCTGGTCAATCGCTCACAGGATTCTATCCTCAGAAATTCCTATCTCGCCGTGTGAAGAGCATTCAGGTTATCTCTCACAATGCAGGATGGAGGCATCCCCAACGCAGGAGGATCATTGGCCCAGACACTAGGAAACACAGGGTTGTAGCCAAAAACAAGCTGGTTAGGCGAGAAGCCCGAATACAGTAAACCCTCGCTATCTCGGACTAATTGGGGGGAGACCCAGTCCGAGATGACCGAAAATCCGAGATGTCCGAAGTCCGACTTAAGAGAGGAAAATGTCCGAATTGGAACAGGGAGTCCGAGCCACCAGAGAAAACGGAGACTTCCCTATCACTAACAACTTTGATTCAAGATAAATTACAGTACCTGTACAGTATCCAGCAGACATATATTATAAATATCACTGTCCTTCTCCACCTCACTGTAGCCTTAGATCTCGGAATTTGCCCTTAGATCTCGGAATTTTCCGAGATATATGACACCTGTCCGACAGACCATGTGGGACCTCGGAGTATTCCCCTTACATCTCGGAATTTTCCGAGATATACGGCGAACTTTCCGAGAGGCCGATGCCAGTCCGAGTAGTCCGGGTTTCCGACTTCTAGAGGTCCGAGATAGCGAGGGTTTACTGTAGTTCGTAAGGGCATTCCTCGCCGAAATCGCCCAAGCCAAAGCCACCTCTTAAGTTACAACGTGTATCTGCCATGATTTTCCTCACAGTATCACCTATCACCGCATTCTTATGTTCACAAACCCCATTACTCCAAGGGCTCTCAGCAGCTGTGGCCATAATCTTTATGTTAACCCTCTCACATCCTTATGACGCAGAGGTTGCCAGATTAGCAATAAGAAATAGATTACTCTCACTCTTATAATTACCTCTCCAAAATTAGTTTTCTGCCCACAGCTAACTCAAAGACAACTGCAGAGGTTGAAGTAAATAAACTAAAGGTTTATAAATACCCCGGATGTTAACAAAGGCTTTAAAGTATCCCTAATAGGCTCAAAAATTGCGTCAGGATGTGAGAGGGTTAAAAGCCTCACCAAGCGTTGTTAAATTCACCCCCATTATTCTCATACGCATCAGGACAATCTCTAGCCCAATGAAATTTTGAACCACAAACTGCACATTTTGACACTCTACCATCGGGCCCCAAAGGATTTTGTTTCCTGCCATATCTATGATTAAAACCTCTACCACGGCTTCTCATAGCACCTCTTCTAGCTAAAGGCTGTGCTCGACCCACACCGCCTGTATACAATGCTTCCTCTTCCTTCATGTCACTTTTACCTTCAGTAACAAACACAGGTTCACTTTTAACATCACAACACTTGTCCCAACAGCTGATGTCTCACCACCAAAAATACGGCACAGACCTGACTTCATATGTTCATAACTCACTTCAGTAACTGCAGGCATGGCCAACTGTCTTTCATTGTCAGACAAATTACAAGCGGACAACAGCATAAAGGCCTTTACTGCATCCGGTTGTTGTTTTTGTTCCCCAGGCTGCCTGGCCGAACAGCCCCAAGGTCCCGAGCAAGGCCAAGGCCATAGAGCGCCCCCACAAAACCCTCCCTGCTTACCACTAACAAAACCCAGGTGACCGAAGCCACTCTAAGGCAGGGAGCTGAGGAGGGCGCGGAAACGCCCGAGAAACCAAAGCCCCACCGAAGGCCCTGTGCCCCTCAGCAATTATGAAGGGAAAGTTGAGGGGCAAGGGAAAATTGTGACGCTTTGGCTCCCAATCTGCCAACTTTTAGGTTGGCAGTAGGGAGGTCGATCCACGGAAAAGACGCCGTCACTTGAGATCTAGAAGATATATAAGTAAAAGGAACAGTCAGAGTAAGCTATGGGTATGGCAGAGAACGCTCAACTCTCATTCTGATAGACCAGCCCATCACCAGTAATGCATCCGGTAATGTCATATCCTGTTCCAAACATTTAAAATACGTATGCTCAAACTTAGACACGAATGTACGCATATGCATGTCACTAGGCCGCCGTAGATTATAAATGTCATGGAACGCCGCAAACTGCCGTCTTCCTTTGTCCACCAGTAACAACCCATCAAGCTTCTTTAAAAATACTTCAACTCCGTCGTCTTTGTTTAAGTCCGCGGCGGGTATTTCGGACGAGGCCTCTCTTGCCCGCCCTGTTAGAGACAAGTGGATCGCCAATGCCTGTTTTTTCTTGGCCAAATCCGTCAACTCACACCAAATGTTTATATCTTTTTTCCAGTTTTCATACCCATCCTCATTCTCCAGTTTCGGTGGCCACTTAGTTGAACACGCCATTGTTTTCCGAACTACGTTCTGCTACCAATGTTAATTAGCTCAATGGCCGTGTTCACCACTCACCCATATGTAAACGACTGGCTCCGTCCTGACAGCTAGCCCGCCTAATCGGTCCGGTCGTGACGTCATCTCTTACACGTCAGCATATCGTAGACCACACAATTTGGCGGGAAACTAGTTGGGCAAACTCCTGTGTCGATCGTCTGCTCACATATATAACCAGTTTGCACTCCCACACACATTAACATATTTGCCTATATTAACACACACTCCATCTATTCCTGGTGCTTTCCCCAACTTCACTCTTTTCATGGCTTCCCACACTTCTGACCTCCTGATCCCCACCTCCTCCTGCACTACTTCTCTTCTTCTCCCTCCCATACCATATCCAGCTATGTTTGCTGGCTCTTCATTCCTTACATTTAGCAACTCACTGAAGTACTCCCTCCATCTTTCGACTCTCTCTTGCTTCTCGGCTAGCATTCTCCCATTCTTATCTTTCACACCCTTACTGTTTCCCTTGCTACCTTCCCTAACTTTCTTGACTTCTTTCCAGAACAGTTTCTTACTCTCCCTCCATTTTACACTCAGATTCCTTCCAAATTCCTCATCTACTCTTCTCTTACTTTCCTTCACTACTCTCTTCACCACCCTCTTACTCTCCACGTACCTCGCTCGTAAATGTATATGTAAATGTAAATGTACTTGCATACTAGCCATTAAAAAGATAATGAAATGTGGTATACAATTAAAGATTTGCAGCTGTATTTTCTCATTTACTGTATAGTACTATGTTACTCATTATAATGTATTTGTATCATCACTGGAAAAACTGGAATTGTCATTGTTTTTTATAATACCCTGCTGAACTGTAATGTCATTTTAGAATATATGTAAGAGTAACAGTAGCATACATTTACATTGTTTGGTATTAAGGGGAGGAAGACCGTTTTTCTGGACCCCCTTCTCCCTAATGTTTAGCCCGACTAGTTTTGAGATTATAAGACGTTCGGCCCATTAGTTTGGCGATTTTAACACCTTTGGTCCAATTTCGTTGTCAATTTTAAGAAATTTTGTGCCATTTAGGTGTCGATTATTTCCTGGCGAGCGATAGCGAGCCTGCAATTTTTAAAAGGAATTGGCCTTCGGCCGGGACATTTTTCTACGGAAAAATGTACTAATTTATCTTGAAGGGGGGTCTAGGGGGTGTTTTTTTAAGCTTGATGGAGGTCTAGGGAGGAAACTAAAAAAATATATGAATAAATTAATTAATAGACCAAACAAACGGCCAGTCTCCCCTTAAGGTTTGGCTGTTACAGAACAGTATATTAATAGTAGTATTGTTAACGTTTTATTATCTTTGGTCAGTCCTGTGAGAATCTCTTCAAACTCTATGGTCTGCTTAGATTATTCAATTACTACCACTGCTATACAGTATTATCATTATTATCCAGTACAGTACAATATATTTTTTTACTAGCAATATTGGCCAGCCCTATGAGAGTCTCGTCATGTGACTCAGTGGTCTGGTTAAACTACGGTAATAAAAAAAAAAAAAAAAAAAAAATGTATTTACTTTTTAACAGATGAGCTTGGCCGACCCACCAACCATAACGACATTAGAGCTGTGTGACTCTGAGGACGCTAGCCAAGGTAGTGCGTTGAGGCCGGGTGTGACGTGTGGGGGTGGTGACCAGAGCCATCCAGGGGGACTTCAGATGACCCCACGACAGGCTGGACAAGGTCGGTGTCATAGAGAACATTATTGATTGTCAACATATAAATGTAGCCTGTGTTATCATATTTTCTGTCATATAAGACACCCCCAGCATATTACATGTACCCCTGATAATTTTAAGAAATAGAATATCTAGAAAAAATCTGTTGTTTTGCTATGGAGGATGTAGGGATGTTTGTTAAGACATTTGTGAGCTGGAGCACTCGGTCTTTTAACTTATATATGTACAGTATATACTGTACATACATCCATACAAGTTTAAAGACCGCTTCATCCACAGAGAGCGTGGTTTAGTCTCTTAAATGTAGTACAGTACAATAAAGACTTACCACACAGTGGCCGATATTGGTATAGCGCTAAGAGTGTCTCAGCAAGACTCAACGGAGTCCCCCTGAAGCACTTGCACCTGGCAAAATCGCACCACACCAGCCTTAACTGTGCTATGATAAAGCAGTAACAAGAAGTCACCATAACTGCTACAGAGGTTGCTTGCACCACTGAAGTGGCGGGTGGTGGATTTTTGGACTGATAATAATAATATTTATAATATTTATAATATTTATTCAGTTAGCATTTTACAATGATGGTACCACATAATATGTTACAAATATGACATGTACTGGTACCAGCTTTGCATAATTCCAACTAAGGATAGCCCAATAAGGCCGTTAGGCGTATTTCCATTGGGGTCCTTGTGGGATTAGGTTAGCTGGGGAAAAAGGGAGAATAAAAAATGTAAATGAATATGATTAGTAGATACCTTAGAGAAAGTATTTCTAGGGGGTTATATTAAGATACCTTACATTCTATAGTTGGACTGGTCAAAATATTTCAGTAATCATTTCAGTTTGTTTTGCCTATCTCCTATGTCGTATTTAGTAGTAGACATAAGCTTGGTGCTCCCTTCTCGTAGCTGATCAGTTCAGGTGCTCCTTCAAGCTACGTCTGCAGGAATACAATGTTCTCTTTTCACGGACTGACTTGGGTAGGTTGTTCCAGTCTTTGATGGCAGTGAAGACGAATGTTAGCTTACCCTGTCCTTGGATTCTCGGAACCGTAAAATTATACATCCTATTCCGTGTATTGTGTCCGTTTCTTTCATTTGCTTTAGCAAAATTACTCTTTAAATACTCTGGAGCCCTATCATAAAATATCTTGAAGGCATTAATGAGTCTGATTTGTTTGCCCCTGTCAGAAACATTGAGCATACCAAGTGACTGAAGTTGTTCCTGGCCAACATGCGATCTGGGTCCTAGGTTCAGCATGAACCTAACCATTTTATTTTGAGTGACCTGAAGTTTGTGCTTTGCTGATTTAGATGATGCAGAGTACCAGGATGACACAGAGTAGTCAAAATGACATTGAAACCTGAAGTTTGTGCTTTGCTGATTTAGATGATGCAGAGTACCAGGATGACACAGAGTAGTCAAAATGACATTGAACAAACGCTTGGCATAGGATCTTTTTGGTCGCCGCTGGCAAGCATCCCACCTGTCTATACAGGTATTTTATACGTGCTCTACACTTACTCAGGATCGATTCCAAGATTGTTTCACCTGACAGAGTCGAGTCCAGTCTTAGTCCGAGATATTTCACTTGTGACACTGTTATTATAGGAATATCATTACAGTTGACCGAGAAGCCCTCAATGTCTTTCAATTTGCGCTTTGTTCCACATAAGATGGCTTCTGTCTTGCCCAGGTGAAGAGATAGTCTATTGTCCACTAGCCAATCACTACACGATTCTAGTTCTTTGGAAAGTGAGGCGGCAATAATTATTGGGTCTTTTCCTGAAACCAGAAGCACACTGTCATCAGCATACAGTAATAATTTACACGAGACGCTCAGTTCCATGTCGTTCACATAACAGAGAAAGAGTAAGGGACCAAGGATGCTTCCCTGCGGGACCCCACAGTTAATTGGCATAGGATCTGATAGATTATCATTAATTTTGACTCTTTGTGAATTTGTATTTTGTTGTTGTTGTTCCCCAAGCTGCCTGGCCGAACAGCCCCAAGGCCCCGAACAAGGCCAAGGCCATAACCAAGCGCCCCCACAGAACCATCCCTGCCGACCACAATAAAGCCTGGGTGACCGAAGCCACTCCATGGCGGGGAGCTGAGGAGGGTGCGGAAACGCCCGGGAAACCAAAGCCCCACCCATGGTCCTGTGCCCCTCAGCAATTATGAAGAGAAAGTTGAGGGGCAAAGGAAAAATGTGACGCTTTGGCTTCCAATCTTGGTAGATTGGGAGGTCAATCCACGGAAGAGACGCCGTCACTTGAGATCTGTTGTTGTTGTTCCCCAAGCTGCCTGGCCGAACAGCCCCAAGGCCCCGAGCAAGGCCAAGGCCATAACCGAGCGCCCCCACAGAACCATGCCTGCCGACCACAATAAAGCCTGGGTGACCGAAGCCACTCCATGGCGGGGAGCTGAGGAGGGTGCGGAAATGCCCGGGAAACCAAAGCCCCACCCAGGGCCCTGTGCCCCAAAGCAATTATGAAGAGAAAGTTGAGGGGCAAAGGAAAAATGTGACGCTTTGGCTTCCAATCTTGGTAGATTGGGAGGTCAATCCACGGAAGAGACGCCGTCACTTGAGATCTAGAAAATATACAAGTAAAAGGAACAGTCAGAGTAAGCTATGGGTATGGCAGAGATTGCTCAGTTCTCATTTTGATAGACCAGCCCATCACCATTTTGTATTTTGTTTTATGTTGTGTTGTCCCTGTTCGGGCTCTGTCTTGAGTCGGCCAACCCCAGCTATGGGGTATGTGCTTAAGTACTGTATATACTGTACATACATACATACATACCTGTACATTTTTTTTTGTATTGTTCTTGTTAAAAGAGTACTCTTTATTCATATATGTTATTACTTCTTCATATTTTGCAATTGTTCTACTTTATTATACTATAGTTATTCATTTTTGATAGTATCAATTGCTTGCCTTTGTAATTTTCTTATTTTATTTGTACTATAAATGGAAGTTATTTATAGGGAAACAGTTGGCAGAGGTTATGTGTTCATGCTATACTCACAGGTACCTACCAGATAGCACTATATGTTGTACTATTGTTCATACCTTGTTAAATTGCAAATTTGTTTGTATATTTCAATAACTAATATTGTTTAATGTGCAGTTCTATGCTTTAATTATCATTTTGTAATACTGTATAACTACTGTAGTTTGAGTAGAATGCTTTAACTGGAACTGTAGTTTCTTTATTCATACCAGAACGTCCTGAACTTCCCAATTGACTAATTCCTTGAATATCATAATGTAAAACTTGCCACAGGTGCACGTGGAAACGGATGTTGACGATGAAGGATAAGACAGTGGTGGAACGAAAGTCAATGATTGATTATGTATGTGTGGATGAACGAATGAAGAAATATGTGATGGATGCTAGGGTGTATAGGGTAAGACGGGGTAATAATTTGCATTCAAACGCCGATATCTCCGAAACTATTGCATGGATTCGGCTGCAGTTTGGCTTAGGTTGTATAGCTAGTTTGGCTTAGGTTGTAGATCTAGTTTGGCTTAGGTTTTGTTGCAGTTTTGCGGGGCCTGTAGCCGGGGCTAGCGGCGCGTCTGACGGTATGGTCAGGTGTGTGTCGTGGTGTTTGTGGGTGGTTTGTATGTGTGTTTGTTTGTTTGTATGTTTGCGTGTGACACAGTGTTGGCAGTAGCCGTCAGCTGCTGCCTGGTACTTTGTACTAGCAACCTACACGCCGCACCCACACGAGACACGTCCACACCCGCACTAAATACTTCCACACCCTTAGGCCTAATAAATACGTCCACAACCGCACTAGACACGTCCACACCCGCACTACATGTCCACAACTCCACACCCGCACTAGACACGTCCACACCCGCACTAGACACGTCCACACCCGAAATGCAGTCTTCTATGATGTGTTTAATGGTATGGGGTGCTGTGTTACAACCCGGGCAGGTGTCGACGACGGAGTCATCCAGTCTCTTCTGATAGCTCAGAAGAGCCGGATGGTGTCCGCATCTCAGCCTGGCCAGGTGGACTCTGTCCTCGCGAGCAAGGGAGGATTCAGAAGGATGGATTTCGGGAGGTCGTGCTTGCAGCTGCGTGTTGTCTATGAGTGAGTGAATGGAACGGCGAGTGATATGAGTATGGATGTGCTTCCGGAAGTTGGTTTGGGGTGGGCAGGGAGGGAGAGAAGACAGTATTTGTGTGTGATAGCGTGTGCTGGGTGTTGTTTTGATTTTCTTGGTGTCTGTGGGTGTGTAGCCATGTAGTGTAGTGGGTGGTGTTGATTCGTGGAGGCTGCTGCCAGGAATTGTGTGCCTCTCATGTCTAGATGATCTTTGACTTTGAGGACTTTGGTTTCTTGATGTAGGTGATCTGTGGGTGTCGTAGCTGTGCATCCTGTGATGATTTTCAGGGCTTTATTTGGAATGGTCTGTAAGGTCTTATGATGTGTTTCAGCTAGGTTGGAAGCCCAGGCCGGCTTGCGTATTCCATCACTGATTATGTATTGTTTGTAGACTGTGGTGGTGGTTTCTTTGTTGTGTCCAAATTTCATGTGGGCAAGTGATCTGAGGGCTTAAGTCTGGGTGTCAGTTTCTTTTTCGTGTTTGTGGTGTGCTGTTTGAATGTCATTTGGGTGTCGTATGTTACTCCTAGGATTTTGGGTGTGTGTGTGTGTGTTAGGGGTGTGTTGTTTATGTTGAGTCCCGGGACGTAATCGTGCTCTCCTGTCCAGCTTGTGAGGAGGGTTGCAGTGGATTTAGCTGGGGCTAAATTGAGTCTGTTTGAGTGCACATTCATGTAATGTGTCGAGATAGTCTTGAAGGAGTCTTGTTGCTGTGTCTGGGTTTTGGTGCGTGCTTGTGAGTGTTATGTCGTCTGCGTAGGAGGCTATGGTTATTTGGGGTGAATTTGGTGTATTTATATCATGCATGTACAGATTGAAGAGTGCGGGCGACAGGACGGATCCTTGCGGGAATCCATTTGGGAAATTTCTAATTTCTTACAGTTTCTTACAGTAGATCCTCTGGAAAAAGGCAAACTATGCCTGTGTATCCAGCTCAGTACCAGTACTTTCACTGCTGCGGTCGTTCACGGTGTTGGCGGCGGCGGTAGCAGACGCAACATTTTTACTATTCTGTATTTTTGTTTTATAATCAAACTTCAAATCTTGTCTTCCCCATGCTTTATCAAGATACTTTCAAACTCCCTTATTGATTCGGAATCGACTACATACTGGGGCAGTGCGTTCCACTCATTTACCACTCTATCACAAAATGAGTCTTCGCCTTCTCAAGCCTATTTCTTTCTTTGTAAATTTTCTTAGAGTGTCCTCTCGTTCTTGTTCCCTCCCGCATCAAGAAGATACCTTCACACACATCCTCATCGTACTTTCCTGACACTATCTTAAAAGTCTCTATCATATCCCCTCTTTCTCCTATATGCCTGTGTCGGAAGTCCCAGTGTCCTCAACCTCTGCTCATAGCCCGCGTTTCTTCACGTGGTACCAGCTTGCTAGCTCTTCTCTGCACTTTCTCCACTGCTTCTATATCCTTTACCATATATGGAGCCCACACCTGGTTTGCATATTCCAGGTGTGGCCTAACCAGCGCTGTATATAGATTCCTGAAGATTTCTTCGTCAAGTGACACAAATGTCCTCCTTATCAGCCCTACAATTCTATTGGCTTTGTTTATCTTTTCCGCTAAATGTTCTGAGAAATTTAACTTATTATCTATCACTACTCCTATATCCTTTTCTGCACTCACTTCCTCCATCGCTTCATACATACTGTATCCTACCTTGTCTATCTTGCTGGTCCCAATCCGCATGTACATGTACTTGCATTTTCTTGGATGAAAAGGCATTAACCAATGCTCAGACCATCCCTTCATGCCCTCCACATCTCCTTGAAGCAAACCCATATCTTCCTTGCTCCTCACTCTTCTATACAGTTTAGTGTCATCCGCATACAGGTATACCTCACTTCCATTAGTTATAACTTCAGGCAAGTCGTTGCTAATGCTAGATGACTGACCGGCAAAAAATACGTGTGCACATCTGCCTGCTAAGAAGTTGGCCAGCCATCTTTTTGTGTTGTTGTGCATGTATGTGTTGTAGATTTTGTTTGTTAGGTTGTGGCGGGGGATGGCATCGAAGGCTTTACTAATGTCGAGTGTGGCAAGTACTGATCTGTGTAGTGGTCTAGCTGAGTTGATGCCGTCAAAAGCTCTTTGTGTAAGGTCTGTAAGAAGAGTGTTTGTGGAGTGCAATGGCCTGAAGCCGTGTTGTGTTGGAGAAAGGGGTAAGTCAGGTGTCATCGGAATTGTTTCCATGAATGGCGCTCTACTGGTGATCTTTCTTATCTTATTATATGTTGGTTATCCTCCTTTCAGGACTTCGGGGAGACCCATTCTACTATGCAAGACATATCGAAAGCCTTCGATAGAGTCTGGCACAAATCATATATTTCCAAACTTCTCTCCTTCGGCTTCTATTCCTCTACCTGTCCCTTTATCTCTAATTTCGTTACTGGTCGTTCCATAGCTGCGGTTGCTCACTTCCTCAACCTATCAACTCCGGTCTTCCTCAGAACTTTGTCCTATCTTTGGTTCTATTTCTAATTATCCTGTTTATTATTCCTAGGGGGTAGAGGAGAAACGGATATAAATTAAATAATTAAACCTGGAAAGATGAATTGGCCTAGGCTATAAAATTGATACCGGGTCGGCGTTTGATTTACTTGTAAACATGTATGTGTAGGTTATCTGTGGTAGTCCCAGTAATATCTATGAAGTACTTCTAGTATTAAAGGAACTTAGCTGTGATGCAAAGAGTGTAGCTTAGGTGATGGACATGTCGGTAGGTGAATATCAGGGAAGTTATGGTGTTATGTGGCAGCAACTGGTGGTTTGTTGTTAGCGGGACGAAGTCTGTGTGAAGTGTGTCTGATATTCCCTTTTATCGTGACAATATAAAATATATTTAAGGATTCTATATCGTCCCCCGTGATTAAATAATAAGGGAACATAAACTAAGATATAATTGGTGCAACCACAGTAATATTTATCCACAAAGATAAATAAAGTAATGCGTACAAACAAAAAGGAACCAGCTTTCGTGAACCCGGGAAATTCAAACTACGGTATGTATTCCTGCTAGGATTCACGACATACTCCGCCACCAGCTATATACAAAGTATTTACAATTGTCCCGTCCCGATCATGGATCGCCACAACTGGGAGGAACCCAAAGCAGCCCGACGTGACGGCCTCTGAGGGGTATCACCTCGGTCCACTCCAGTAGCAGGAAGGATATTATCAGAGTTCGGCTTGCTGTCACCATCCACTACCTCTAAATCTATCTCTAGTGGGTATAGCTTAACCACCGGTCTGGTGGTCAAACCGGCTCCTGTTTTTACCTGAACTACCCTACATTCGTGGTCAGGACCACGAAGAAGTTTCATTATCCGACCTATACGCCAAAAATGTCGGGGGGGCCGTCATCATGTACTAGAACTACGTCCCCAACTTGTGGCGATGCTATCCCTCTTTTTACCATTAACTGACAATATTGCTCCCTGAGTGATATTAAATAATCAGTGCTCCACCTTTTCCACAGGTGATGTGAGAGTTTTGTTACATATTGGAAGCGTTGGTTGACGGAATTGTTGTTACGCCACGTCGTGTCCTTGAGATCTTCATCCGTGACTTCTCGCCTTGGAAAGCTTCTGATCCGCCTCCCATGAACCAGTTGTGAAGGAGTGATGGGTAGAGGGTCCTCAAGATCACTGTAGGTGTAGCGGGCGATCATTGACTGTGGCCTCGAGCTCCAGTAATTGATTCAGTTCCTCTGTGGTAACCAATGCTCGAACCAGTACCTTTCTCAGCCAGCCTTTAGGAAGCCAATGACCCGTTCCCATATGGCAACCATGGCGCCCTGCGGTATAAACGCCACCGCACTTGAATTCCGCTAGAGTACCTTTTAACCTTGATCATCTATAAACCTCCGTAATGTACTGCTCCGCTAACAAATGGTGGCATTAAATCATCATAATCTCAGGGTAAGCCCTCCTGCTACTAACCTATGAACGCATGCAAAAAAGATTCGCAGGAGGGTTAGACACCGTCTCTACATGGGGAACGCTCTAGTAAACTGCACAGGTGAATAAGACTACATATAAACTTCTCTTTTTACTGGCACTGTGTAGTCAAAGTTACCTGGAAAGGACTCACTTCCTGAACCCTAAACTCCGGCAATGGAGGGGCCTGTACAGCACGGTATGATGTACATTGCAATCTCTTGCAGATGATACATCCCCTTCAGGCTTTCTTTACTACCTGTCTAATCTGGGGAGATCTTTGCCTTATGTAATTTACAACATAACTAACACCACTATGGTTACACCATAGAATTAGCGGGGGAGGTGGAACTGGGTCAGGGAAGGGATGGAGGAGGAGGTGAACCTGGTAGGAGGCAGAGAGGGAAGAGAAACAAGGAGGTGGATTCAAATATACTGTGCTACTACACTAATATAGATGGAATAAACAGTAAAAAGGTAGAGTTAGATAATATATTAAGAAAAGATCAACCACAGATAGTCTGTTTGACAGAGACAAAGCTGAACGAGGACTTTGACAGCAACATAGTGTTTAGTGAAGGATATAATATATGGAGAAATGATAGAAAGGGTAAAAGGGGAGGTGGAGTGGCAGTATTAGTTAAGAACCCTATGACAGCAAAGCACGTGGAGTTAAATAATGACAAGGCAGAAATAATGGCAGTTGAACTCAATGATATAGAAGGAAAAAAGCTAGACATAGCAGTAGCTTACATGCCACCAAAGACCAGAGCATGGAGGGAGTTGGAGTTTGAGGAGATGGTAGAGGAAAGATTCAGTCATTGAGAAGATTGCTTTTAAGGAAGAATCGATTGATCTTGGTAGGCGATTTCAACTGTAGTGAGGTTGATTGGGAATCGGGAGATGCAGGGCCAAATCAGAGATCTTGGGGAAGTCCGCTAGTGGAGTTGGTTACGGAAAATGTACTTGCACATGGAAGGAAAAATACAAGAATGAGGGGTAATAACGAACATCTCTAACTCGATCTGATTTTTTAAAAGCATACGAAATTAGTGATATAAATATCTATGTCCTGTAGGTAAAAGTGATCACCTATTACTAAAATGGAAGTTGACCTCGAGTAATGCCAATAGATTAGACAATAGCTACATAAAATGACAGATTAAATTATAGTAAAGCTGATTATGTATCCTTGAAAAGATATTTAGAGGGAGTAGATTGGGATCTTATTTTGAAGGAACGGGACGTACAAGGTAAATATAGTAGATTCCTCGAAATTTATAGAGTAGGAACCAATCTGTTTGTCCCAAGATATAAAACTGGAAATTTTACTAAGCAGAAAGATTGGTTTAATTTGAAATGCAAAAGAGCTTTGGGTAGGCGTGATGCAGCTTGGGCTAGATTAAGAAGAAGGAACACTGAGAGTAATCGGAATAAATATAAACAGGAGAGGAATAGATATGTTAACATAATTAGGCAAGTTAAGTTAAAATGAACTATGAGAAGAACATAGTAAATAAATGTGAAAGTGACCCTAGATTATTTTATAAATATATAAACAGTAAGTTGAAGGTTAAGAAACAAATTACTAAATTAAGAGTTGATGCTAGGACGTATGAAAATGTATCGGACATGTGTGAGGTAATGAATAACAAATTGGGGTCAGTTTTTACTAGAGAGGAAGGTTTTGACGAACCACAGGCGGGAGTACTGGAGAGTGGTCTTAGTAAGATTGAAATAACTAGAGATGAGCTGTTATCTGCGATGAGAGGACTTGAAGTAAGGAAAGCTATGGGACCGGATGAAGTGTCTGCCTGGGTTTTAAAGGAGTGTGCAGAGCAATTAGTGGAGCCAGTGAGGGACATAATTCAAGCTTCCTTAGATAAAGGACAGGTTCCTGTTGAATGGAAAAGAGCTAATATCATTCCGATATACAAGAATGGAAACCCTGAGGACCCTCTAAACTATAGACCATTTTCACTTACTAGTATTGTATGCAAGATTTGTGAAAAGTTAATTAGGAAGAGATGGATGAAATGTGTGGAGAGAAAGAAGATAATAACCCCAAAGCAATTTGGATTCAGAGAAGGGACATCTTGTGTTACCAGTTTGCTATGTTATTACAGTAGGGTGATAGATGTACTCCAAGAAGAGAGGCGGATGGGTGGACTGCGTCTACTTAGACCTTTCCAAAGCATTCGATAAGGTACCACATAAGAGATTGTTATCCTAAGCTTGAGACGCTAGGATGTGTCAGGGGGAGTTTGCTGAAATGGATGGAGAGCTATTTAACAGATAGGGAAATTAGGACCAACATTAGAGGAACTTACTCATCGTGGCGGACAGTTGAGAGTGGTGTGCCGCAGGGATCTGTGTTGGCACCTCTCATGTTCCTTATGTACGTGAATGACCTGCCGATAGGCATAAACTCTTACATGTCAATGTTTGCAGATGACGTAAAAAATTATGAGACAAATAACAAATAAAAGTAGTTGTGAGGAGCTGC
Organism: Paralithodes platypus; assembly: GCA_032716605.1. Taxonomy (NCBI): domain Eukaryota; kingdom Metazoa; phylum Arthropoda; class Malacostraca; order Decapoda; family Lithodidae; genus Paralithodes; species Paralithodes platypus. The sequence goes on from CM064535.1 coordinate 25,445,745, forward strand.
AAGGGGATTTAGATACAATATACGAATGGAGCACCAAGTGGAAAATGAAATTTAATATAAGTAAATGCATGTGTTAAATATGGGAAGAAGTGTGAATAGACCAAATTGGGAGTACAGGATGGGAGATAATATAATTAGCAAGGCCGAAAAAGAAAAAGATTTAGGGTTGATTATACAAGATAATTTGTCGCCAGAGAAACATATTAACAAGCCCTTTAGCGGAATGTATTGCAATGGCCGGGAATATGAAAAGTTGCTCTGAACTACTTGGATGAGACCATGGTAGCGAAAATTATGAAGAGTATGATTAGACCAAGATTGGAGTATGCAGCAGTGGTGGTGTGGTCCCCGCATCTAAAGAAGCAGGTCACAAGTTAGAAAGAATCCAGAGAGCAGTCACTAGATTGGTTCCAAGTCTCAGAGAACTGCCATATGAAGGGATGGCTAGACAAAATTAAATCTACCGAGTCTAAAAGAGAGGAGAGAGAGGAGAGACATGATAATGATGTACAAATGTACCCGGGGGCTGGATAGGGAGGATATATTAATTATGGATACAGGAATAACTAGAGGCCACAGCTACAAAGTAAAAAGACCTACCTGCAAGAACGATATCAGGAAGTTTAGCTTCCCCTATAGATGTATTGACAAATGGAATGGGCTGGAGGAGGAGGTGGTAGGGGCAAGGAACATCCATATTTTCAAGAAAAAATTGGATAAAAAGTAGACTGAGAGACGGGACAACACGAGCTTAGCTCAACTCCTGTAAACTACAATTAGGTAAATACAATTAGGTAAATACACTTTGTGGCAGTAATTACTAAGGATAGTGGCTATACGATGTTTATTAGGGATAAGGATAGGGTACTTGGCGCTATCATGTAAAGCTGACAAGTGTAGCCTACCTCTACAGCGTATCATGCCTCCCTCCATATAGAGGCCTAACTGCTTCACTATATTGCTTGGTGTGCCCTGTCCTTTTGACAAATAGTGGTGTTCCTCAGAGTAAGCTTCTCTCTGAGCTACCTTAATCATGGCTGACTCTGCTGCTCTTAATTCCGGCACCGTCAAGTATGCCGGTTTTGCCTGATAGTTCCCTTGTGTCTTCTCTCTAAGAGTCCTAATAAACCTAAGGACCCATGCCATTACATGCCATGACTTCATATATGAGCCATACCGGTCCCAATTCAATATGGCAGTAGGGGCAACCGGTACCGCAATGCCACCATCATGATCGTGTTACAACCCACAGTGGTGTCCCCTCCTATTGAGCCCCCTATTGGGCCATGATCAGGCCATAGCATTTGGTGAGTTAGCCATGTGGGCCCTCCCCACCAAAGCGAAGAAGCAACTAAGGACACATATGAAATCCCTCTGGTGACTAGATCACTGGGGTTGTCCTCTGTGGACACATAACAAAAATGAGCGCCGGGGACTAATGACTTTATCTCATCAACTTTATTTTGAACATATATAGGCAAAAATCTTTTTACTAGACAACCAGCATAGGGTTATCTGGCTGTCCGACCAGAGGTATACATTCTCTATAATCAGCTCGTCCGCGTAGGCCTCACATATATAACATGCGAGACGAGCTGCGAGAAGAACAGCAGTCAACTCCATCTTAGGTATGGTGAGGGACTTAATAGGCGCCACCTTAGCTTTGGCCATTACTAACCTACTCACCTCATCACCAACCGCATAGGCCGCTACACCATATGCTACTGAGCTAGCGTCACTAAATAGGTGCAGCGTAACCCTCTTAGAATTAGTGACCTGACGGGGAAACATGATACCTGTACTATCTATCATATCGTCATAAATACCCTGCCAGTTAGCTCTCATGTCATCTGGAATGGGTACATCCCACCCACACTCTAATCTCCACAAGTCCTGTACGAACCTCCGCGCCCGGATGGTTACCGGTAGCAACACTCCTAGAGGATCGAACACACTCGCGGTTAGACTTAGAGCCTCGCGTTTTGTAACCAATGCAGGGCTACTTCCGCGGCAATTAACCTGTAACCTATCCTTATCAGTCAACCACGCAACGCCAAGCACCTTAACCCCGTCTTGTTTGGCGGAAGCTATACCCTTCAGGTGCAACAGTTCCCGCAAACTCTCATTATTTGTGACCCACTCACGTAAAGACAGGTTAGCGCTGGAAAATATTCTACGGGCATCCCAACATTGTTGTTGCAAATCACCTACTGTACATCATCACCAGTCCCCTGTAAGTTATCAATATACAACCCCCTTTTTAGCTTATTAACTACTTCACTGTTCTCCTGTATCATAGACAGGTGTTTTTGAATGGTAGCATTAAGGAGGAACTGGGAACAGGTGGCCCCGAACAGAACTGCACGGAACCGGTAGACAATGTAAGGACTTGCAACATCCAAGGGATCAACGGGCCACAGAAACCTAGTAGCATCCCTATCTTTCTCACTCAACCCCACCATGAGAGAAATGCTTTCTCAATATAACTCACCCAGGCAAATTGATGGCATCTAAAGCGTAGAAGTACCTGGGTGAGGTCAGCCACTAGCGATGGACCTGTATGGAGACAGTCATTCAGACTGAACGCCTTCTCGTCCATCCTAGCCGAACAGTCAAACACTATCCGTACAGGCGTAGTATCCTTAGTAATACCATGGTGAGCTAAGTAGTGAATGGGATGACTAGCTTGATTCCTGTTTTCTACCCTTTCAATAAACCCCTTTTCTATCTGATTATCCAGAACCTTTGTATACTGTTGACAGTAGTTGGGATCTTTTATAAATTTACGCTGCAAGCCTCTCATTCTGCCCAGGGCTAACTTAAAGTTATCAGGTAATTTATCTATGTTATCTCTCCACGGCAGTTCCACTATATACTGTCCCTGTGCTTCGGAATACTGTACCGTTTCAGAAAATCTATTTAAGACTCTCTCTCCACCCTTACCAGTCTCATTAGGACTTATACCAATATGGTCCAAGTCCCATAGAGCTGTCAGATCCTTTAATTCTGGAGATTACTGCCAATATCTTCCTGTATCTCCACTAAAGTCTACTAACTTAAGCTGACTAACTTACATGGGTCTCTTCTATATCTGACTGATAAGTGCCACTCAGTGCATAACCATAAATTGTGAGTAACATAACTATACTTCCTTCCCTGACATAGCCTGAATGTACAAAGTGGTAATAAAAGTCCGCCCCAATCAGTAACCCTATCATATCTCCATCAGTGATACCTGGATCGGCTAATTTGTAACCCCGAGCCTTGATAGCATTTACCTCTATCTCTAATCCTCTCCCTGGTTTGTATACTGGTAACTCCTCCACCACAACGGCCCTCAATTTACGCATCCTTCTTCTGTGATGATAGGCTAACTCTACTACTGTATTTCATACTCAGTACTACCAAGTGAGCCAGTAAATCCCTGGAGCCTTAGCTGTTCCTTACTGACCCTAACGTAATCAAGCTGCGATAAAGCAGAGCGCAAGATGAAGGTACGTTGCGAACATTGGTCCAACAAAGCTCTTACTTTACTGGTATGACCGTTTCTGTCGGTCAAGGGAATCTGAATGGTAGGTAACAACACTGCATTACGGCCCGAAGCCACAGCCATGGTCACTGTTGGTTCAGGGGCTGCTGGTTGTCCAGTTTGTTCAGGGCGTGGCGTCGGACACAAATAATTAAAATGTTTCTGTTGGCAGACACGGCCTAAGTACCCCCTGGCTGCCATGTTCTGACGACAGGCACCCGACGCACAATTTCAACTGCCTTGGCGGCCTGGCGGGACTGTCTTGTATTTTGCACACTTTGCCCAAAAATTTTCTATCTTTACTGCAACATTTCTGGCGCGCAAAAAAATGTCTGGTATCAGTTGTCGCGTAAAAGTGTGGTGGAAATAACACCAAATGCAGTGTTGATGTGGGTCGTACATATAAATTCGCTAGTTAGGCACGGCGACCACGAGCTAAACTTCCTGATCATGACGACACTGCCCGCCACGTAGCTGTACTGTTTGTATTGCACCTAGTTTGCCCAATACAGTTCCTTCATACACAAGGGTTAAACACAACTTACATCCATACTTTTGCTTGGTATCGGGTTTCTGATACACCGCATTTGCTGCTGTGGCGGTCGCCCCAAACTGTTCTAGTGGATTATGTCTACTTTCTAGATTGCACACATTCAGTCTTAAACACACGAACATATTCATCCACATCCAGCCAGTTGTCTTTTAATTCACGCTTAATCACTTCAGAGAGTGCACTAGGAAGTTTATTATGCAACAGTACTGCACACATTTCACTTACTGTTACATCCATAGAGCGTAATGACTCTAACGCACACTCAAATGACGCGGAAAAATCTTTCAGAGCACTGACCTCCTGGCTAGGATGCGGGAGATTACACAGTTTCGCTATGTGAGCTGCTTTGATGAGATCCTTTTGACCATAACTGTTTTTCAGTATAGTGACCGCTGGTTCATAACTTGCAGCGACCAAACTAAACCCACTTACAATTTGTAGAGCCTCACCACTAAGTTGTCCCTTTAGATACGTAAATTTCTGAATGTCAGTTAAGTCTGTTTGGGAGTGAACACTACAATCAAAGAGCTCCCAGAAACCCACCCACTGTGTTGGATCCCCGTCAAAAACTGGCAACTTCAGGGAGGGTAGCTTAATACCCTTCTGTTTCCTACTTGCTGCTCTATCATGAGATCTACCAATAGTGGTTGTCTGTAGAGCACTATCTAACTCAGCTAACTGACTGTTTACTTGATTAACATACTGCATATCTTTCACCATCTCCTCCTCTAACTGATCATCTGAATATAAGCTATACAACTCTACGTTATATGACTCGATATCAGCTAGGGCCTTTTCTAAAGTGATTTTCACACCCTTTACATCATGCAGTGTAGCAACATGTTCAATAAATTCAGACAGATTAGAGGTAAGCTTAGTAATCCCTCCCTTCTTGGCGGCCCTGAACCACCGCAATGACTTTATTTTCTCCTCCATTCTTAAAAATTGTACGGTAACTAAAGCTTAAGGAACTACAATACTAATCGTCACTGTAGGCTAACCTATTCTAATCTATTCTAAGCCTAGGCTAACCTACTTACATTGATGACGACAGCAACCAAGCAAATTGAAGCATGCAGATCGCGTGCCCCCTGTGAGTTTACAAATGATCAAAGAAAAGGAAAATTACCCTATGTCATATTACTCAACTTTACAATATTTACTTTACTATATTAAATTTTAACAAATTACAAGTTAATGCCTGAAAAAGAAAGGAAAAGAAAGAGAAAGAAGGATCAAGACTCCTCTGAAGGAGGAACAGCCGCAGCCGTCGTCATAGTCTTTAGATCTAGCCTATTGCGTCGACTGCTCCTCCTCGGCCCTGTCCTTATCCTCAAAGAAGGCATGCGCTCTGTCCAATAGCCTATCTAACACCTTCCGGCTCCCTGGCACATCTAACCCAGGCTGAGGTCTGCCTGACAATGTCCACCCTTGCCCCTGGTTTATAGAACTGCTTAACAAAAAAAGCAGGGCACTGCACTGGACGGTCCAGCGGAAAATCCCGGACATATGCGGCCCTCAACGTTTGTCCACTGGATCGCCCAACTCTACACAAAGGCAGACAAGTCAGGCCTATTACTCCCCAATTCCTATCAATATATAACAGATGACCCAGTATCCTGGTCACACGGCACCAATTATATCCTGTTTATTATTCATAGAGGGTAGAGGAGAAACGGATATAAAGTAA
>CM064535.1:25451616-25543954 GCA_032716605.1 Paralithodes platypus
TATTTACACAACTTAGCCCAACTTTTCAGTATCTTACACTAATTAATCAACATGGTATTTACACTGAAATTATTAACTTTGTTATTTGTTATTTAGTAAGGTGAATAACTTTGTTATTTGTGTTTTAGTAAGGTGAATAACTTTGTCTAGCGATATATTATATTCAAGAAATTAGTTATACATTTAACAATTCTTCTAAAGATTCTTTCTAAACCGAACACAGACTTTAATGCAAGACCTTCGTTCTTCCATACTGAATAATGTATTTGTTGATTTCATTAATTGAGTTTAGAAGTAAAGTTGGTTGGTGAAAAAATATAAATCTACAAATCGCTTCCTGAGGATCAATAGGTCCGATGTTGCCTGCCTTCACATGTATGTCTCTGTTTATAAATACAGTATATAGGTCGAATGAAATGTTAAAGTCTGAAACGAAAGCGTCAACAAGAGTTTTCGCCGAACACTCATGCAACTCTTTTGAGTCACAACAACTTTACTTAGTGTTGAGAATATTAACCCTATTTGAATATCAAAAGCCATAACTCATTGCTTGTTCCTGTTTGTCCGGATATTATTAGACGATTATAATGCGAGATTAATGGAGGAAGTCAGAAGGGTTAATTATAATTCCCCCAGATCCTTCTTACAAGTGTAAGTAAAATGCACTATTTAAACCAAGGAATATACGGAGACAAAGATAAGAGTTAACACAGCCGAAACAGGCGGATCAATCACAAATACATAATACAAATAAATGAACAAGCGAAAGAAAGAGAAAGAGAAATAATGAGAACCCAATTCCAAGTTTAAAATTATGTCTCGTTAAAAGGGGAAACTACATAAGAAAGGGGAATCAAAAGTATGAAGAAAGAAGGAAGAGCAAGGAGGAGGAGGAGGAGACTGGGAGGTGTGACCTGATGAGAACCCACTTGATGAGAGAGAGAGAGAGAGAGAGAAGGGGGCAGGGGGCGTGGGGAGTTGGGAGGTAGGGAGAGCGAACAGGCGGGATGAAAGAGAGAGAGAAGAGAGAGAACTGACGTGATGAAAGAAAAAAAATAGAGATGAGAAAAAAAAGAGAATGCGGGAGCGAGGAGAACTGACGTGAGGGAAAGACAGAGATATAGAGAGAAGTAGTAAGAGAGGTTAATTTAATAAGAACCTATTTAGTATCCTGGTCAATTTCAGAATGGCACCTGTAAACTGCACGGTTTGTAAGTTTCTCGTGTGCCAATATAGATTCGAATCGATTACAAGCTGTTACAGTAGGTCAAAGTGTTGTACTTTATGGTGCGCGATAATTTGCACGAGCGTTTTGCTTTTAAAAATCTGACTAGTTAAAATCTTGCCGTTGTTGTAATTTATTAATAAATCCCCCCCCAAAAAAAAAAAAAACAATTATAATTATAATAAATTAATTTATATGTATAATCAGATAAAATCAAATTATACTAATTAAATATAGACCATATATAAACTAACAAACATAAATGTGCATGTAAAATAATCGCTTGCAGTAATATTTCCAAAGTTGAAAATATTAATACCGCCTCTGGAATTCCAACCCAGCTGCATGGAGGTAACGAGCATCAAATAAAAGAACTCATGAATATATATAACAAGAGGGAAGTGAGAAAGAGAAGAAGGAGGAAATGAGAGAGTGTGTTTTTTCCCCCCTCATGTTTATAGCGTATTAAGTTTGAGATTTTAAGACGTTTTGTTCCGGGCGTTTGGCGATTGTTTGAGTCCTGTCACACCTCATGTCTCTGTCAATATTAAGACCCGTCGTGCCATTTACAGTGTAGATTATTTCCGTGGCGAGCGGATAGCGAGCACTGTAATTATAGAAGAAAACCGGCCTTCGGCAGTTTATGGGGTCTATGGGCTGTTTTCCCTTGAACCTCGATGGATGGCCTTAGCGAGGAAATTCAAAATTATATATATTATAATATATATTATTAATAAACTATATAGACCAAACAACAAGCACTACCACCCTTAAGGAGATATAATTTGATCTAGAACATGCATAGCGTCACTATTTAAAAAAACGGAGGGAACAGGAGAAGTAAGTACAGCCCATAGAAGAAACACTCGTGAATTATTATGATATTTTACACCAAACCAATCTTCACAACCATTAAACTCAAAATATAAAAAGAGGGAAGTGAGAAAGAGAGAAATAGGAAGGAAGTGTGTGTGTGTGTGTGTGTGTCTCTTGCCGACTCAAATTTGTTTTATGGAGTTGCAAGGAAGCGAATGTGAAGCTGACGACTTGATACTCCTTGGTGGAAGTTTTATTGCTGGGGGAGAGAGAGAGAGAGAGTGAGTGTGAATGTGAGAAAGTGAGAAAGTGAGAGAGAGAGAGAGAGAGAGGTGAATATATATATTTTTTGTTTTTTTTTGTATATAAAAATACGTAAATTAAAGGCCGTAATTCATTTAAAGGGATGGTTTAGGTGGGACTCAAGAATGATGGCCAGAAGTCTGGAAAGAAAAGAAGAACATACATATGGAATACGGAAACAAAGCTTAAAGAAACATTTAGTATATTAGGAAATTAGAATAGAAGAAGAATTAGGGGAAAATATAATCGAGAAAAAAATAGCAAATTATGTGATTATTTCAGTATATCATGACACATTTTCTAATTTTATTTTTTATTAGACAATGTTATTTAGTTTAGAAGTGATTTGTTGTGGCTAAAGCCTAAATTGAGATTTTACCAATTTGATTTGCTAGAAATAGGGTGGTCAGTATGGAAGTGAAGAAGTATTTGCATGACAGTGTGGTAATCCCGACACTGACTTACGGAAGCGAAGCATGGACGTTGGTGGAGAGACTCAGACCTAGAGTGAGAGGGGTGGAAATGAGTTACTTAAGAAGTACGTGCGGAGTTGCATGGAGGGATAGACAGACGGATGATGAAGTAAGAAGGAGGTGTGGTGTGGAGGTAGATGTGCTGGAAAGTGTGAAAAGGAACACCTTGAGATGGTTCGGCCATATGGAACGAATGGGAAGCGAAAGAATGACTAAGAGGGTATACGAGAGCGAGGTGGAAGGACAGAGAGGGAGAGGTAAACAGAAGGAGAGGTGGAAAGATGGAGTGAGGAAGTATATGGATGAAGGCAGTGCTGGTTGGGAGGAGGGGTGTCGACCGACTGGGGACAGAGGTGCATGGGGGCGTTTCGTTCGTGACCACCCCTTCGGGGATCACGGAGTCAGGCAATAGATAGATAGATAGATACATTGCTACCATTGTCTTCCATAAGCTGTATAAAATTGCTGACCGGTAGCACGAATAACAAACAACGGCTTCGTTACTGAAAGGGTTAAGTAGATAAAGAAAATTAAAATTAACTCTGAAATGTTGACATCATGAATAAAAACACCATGTGAGGAGGAACACTTTATTGATTCCTCCTCGTCATGTTTTATTATTATTTTTGACATTATTATTGTTCATATTATTTTCATTAGTATTGTTATTATTATAAATATTACTAATATTATTATTATTATTATTATTATTATTTATTATTATTATTATTATTATTATTATTATTAGTAGTAGTAGTAGTAGTAGTAGGATTTATATATATTTATTTTATTTTATTTATATACAGTATATGTGTATGTATATATTCATTTGTTTCGTATCCAAACATAAATAAGTTAAGAGATACCACTGTAGGAGGCAGAATACAAAGAAGAGCCAGAGAATGAACACAGACGAATTCACCTGCAAGATTTATTGGAGAGAGAAGACAAAAACAAAAAATCCGGAGGCGAGCATAGTAAAAAATGAAAAAGACCAGGGAAGAACAATTAGAGAAATGGTGGAAGGAAGGAGGAAGCACCCGATGCAATATGGAAGGAGAGAGAGAGAGAGATATTTGATTTTGCCCCGAGGAGCGAGTTTATTGAGCAGCACCCCTCATCCTGTGAGGAGACAACCACTGGTAAAGCGATACATACTGCTCAAAGAGCCATTATTCCACTGAAACAACAGCATCGTCGTCTGGTTACATTCACATTTGTGTTTATAAATCAGGTAGGCATTATTCATATGTGTTATTATAGTTTCCTCATTTAATTGCCACATGTGCTGTATATACGTAGCTCATGATTAATGGAGAGAGAGAGAGAGAGAGAGAGAGAGAGAGAGAGAGAGAGAGAGAGAGAGAGAGAGAGAGAGAGAGAGAGAGAGAGAGAGAGAATATAACCAACACACCTACTGCATCATTTTTGTATCTGAGGCAAGTTTAGCCATTTTAGACCATGGGCCGGTTCTTCCTAAATTTCAGACTTACTTATCGCCCACCAGAAAAATCTCGACACCTATGATACTGGTAGTGTGAAAGGTTTGACAATTGACAACATAATGGAGCAAAAGGTCTTATTTCGCAACACTACCGAAGGCTAAAGATGAGGGAGAAACTGGGCAAAAAAAAAAAAAAACATTCCCTTAACTGAGGAACACAAACTAATGCGCCTCGTAGTAATAGTAAACAATATCAACACAACAAAAAGTGAACGATGTGAAATACTATAAGACTAATGCTGGCAAAGAAATACTGACGGAGAAAAGTATAAAAACTATAATAGCCCCCAAAATACCGTCAATGAGATAAATTATGTGTGTAATGAACATAACAAGATGGAACAGACGGAGAAGAAGACGAATACAAGAACACAGTAACATTTAGTTACATTTTCAACAATGAACAAAATGCATACAATGAAAGATATTGTACAGAAGGCCAGGTTGTTAATTAATAGAATGCAATGCAGTGTAGTTAAAAGGGGAAAGTAAAACGAGATAAACAATATATAAAGAAAGAATGGAAAGCAGGGAGGGAGAGAAATAGCCGAAATAAGCAACATAAAAACAATGAACGATACAAGATGCATATAGTGAATGATGGAGTAAAGACGTCGAGGTATAGTTGGTATAATGCATGTGCTATGAATAAGTTATACCAGCAAATGGCCTTAAGGGAGGATGGGTTGGTTTACTGGACCACTTTCTACCTCATGTTTAGCCCCATTAGTTGATGTTTGCCCCATTAGTTAGTCGATTTTAAGACCTTTCGCCCCATTTCTTCGTCAATATTTAGACCTTTCGTCCTATTTAGATGTCTATCTTTTTCCCTGGCGAACGATAGTGAGCCTGTAATGTTGGAAGAACCGGCCTTCGGCCGGGAAATTGTTCTACAGAAAATGTACAAATTAATCTAGAAGGGGGATCTAATGGATGTTTTTGTTTTTAATTTGATGGAGGTCTAGGGAGGAAACTAGACAAATAATGAACACATGAAAAAATCGCCCAAAAAGTGAACCAATGAAGGGAAAGCAGGGAGGAGGAGAGACTAGTAGAAATAGGCAACATAAAAACAATGAACGAAACAAGATGCATGCAGTGAATGATGGAGTAAAAACGTCGAGGAGGTAGTTGGTATAATGCATGTGCTATGAGTAAGTAATACCAGCAAAATAATGGCCTTACCGACAACCTGCACGAGAAGAAGGATGCTGTGGAGTAAGAAAGGTGGAAGAAGAATACAAGGTGACATACGAGAAGACGAAGAACAAAATGCAATGCGATATACATTAAAAAGCAGTAAACAGGTAATATGTATATCTTATAAGTAATATGTACAGTATGTGTACAAATGAGGGGGAAGAGCAAGGTTATGGTCTTCGAAAGGGGTGAAGCCCCAGAGTGTGAGGTGAAGTTGAATGGTCAGGCTATGGAGATTGTCAGCTCATTTAAGTATCTGGGCAGTGTGTTGAGTAAAGATGGGACTATGGATGAAGAAGTACGGGAGAGGGTGCAACAGGGAAAGAGGGTTGTAGGAACGCTGAAAGCAGTAAGAAGAAATAGGGTGGTCAGTATGGAAGTGAAGAAGTCCTTGCATGACAGTGTGGTAATCCCGAAACTGACTTACGGAAGCGAAGCATGGACGTTTGAGAAGAGACTCAGACCAAGAGTGAGAGGGGTGGAAAGGAGTTACTTGAGAAATGCGTGCGGAGTTACATGGAGGGATAGACAGACGAATGAGGAAGTAAGAAGGAGGTGTGGTGTGGAGGTAGATGTGCTGGAAAGTGTGAAAAGGAACAACTTGAGATGGTTCGGCCATTATGGAACGTATGAGAAGCAGAGAATGACTACGAAGGTTTACGAGAGCGAGGTGGCAGGACAGAGAGGGAGAGGTAGACCGAAATAAAGGTGGATGGATGGAGTGAGGAAGTATATGGATGAAGGCGGTGCTGGTTGGGAGGAGGGGCGTCGACTGACTGGGGACAGAGGTGCATGGGGGCGGTTCTTTCGTGGCCACCCCTTCGGGGATCACGGCGTCAGGCAATAGATAGATAGATAGATTTGTAAATATGTATAAGTAAACAGGATCAATAACGACAACGAACAGGCGAAGGAAACAGTGTATATGAATATTAACAGTACATGGGAGAAAGAAGAAGAGAAGAAGAAGAAGTGGAAGGTTGAGAATAAAATATATACTATGATCAAATAGGAACAAATAATCCTTACCAGCAACCATAAACAGAATAAGAATGATGTGCTATGGAAGACGAAGATCTATCATTCCATCATCCTCTGACTTAAACTGCTGCAAACTCCTTGTATCCAGACATTTTAACTATCACCATTAACCCTTTCTGTACCGGCGACGTATTATATATTTGTTTTCAGCTACATTTAGATGATATTATTAAGCTTAAGAAGGATATATGGTAGCTGAAACGATGAATTGATATACTGTAGTCAACAGTATTTTTATTGGTTGACATACTTCCTAAGCTGAATAAAATCGTCTAATAGTTGCCAGAATGTATAGAAAAGGATGCCACCGGTAATGCACGGGTTAACGATACAAAGAAGACAAAAGAGAATGACGTGAGTAGAAGAAGAGGAAGGAGCAGTAGGATAAATAGGAGGAGGAGGAGGAGGAGGAGGAGAAGAGTAAGTAGGAGGAGGATAAATAGGAGGCATGAGGAGGAGGAGAAGAGGAAGGAGCAGTAGGACAAATAGGAGGATGAGGAGGAGGAGAAGAGGAAGGAGCAGCAGTAGGATAAATAGGAGGATGAGGAGGAGGAGAAGAGGAAGTAGCAGTAGGATAAAGAGGAGGAGGAGGAGGAGGAGGAGAAGAGGAAGGAGCAGTAGGATAAAGAGGAGGAGGAGGAGGAGAAGAGGAAGGAGCAGTAGGATAAAGAGGAAGAGGAGGAGGAGAAGAGGAAGGAGCAGTAGGATAAATAGGAGGAATAGGAGGAGGAAGAGAGGAAGGAGCAGTAGGATAAATAGGAGGGAGAGGAGGAGAAGAGGAAGGAGCAGTAGGATAAATAGGAGGAGGAGGAGAAGAGGAAGGAGCAGTAGGATAAAGAGGAGGAAGAGGAGGAGGAGGAGGTAGGAGGAAGAGGAGGAGGAGGAGGAGAAGAGGAAAGAGCAGTAGGATAAATAGGAGGAAGAGGAGGAGAAGAGGAAGGAGCAGTAGTATAAAGAGGAGGAGGAGGAAAAGAGGAAGGAGCAGTAGGATAAAGAGGAGGATGAGGAGGAGGAGAAGAGGAAGAAGCAGTAGGATAAATAGGAGGAAGAGGAGAAGTACAAAGGAGTACAAAGGAAATCAAGCAACAGCAAGTCTAGTGACCCTTCTAGGCTGCTTGTCCTCCAAAATACTGAGGATCAAGTGTCCAAACAGTGGTTTAGAGTGGGTAAGGGAACATTGGAAAGGGAACTATTGCCCTGGAACTAATGTCCGTGGCAGGAATAGGAAGTTAGTAGGGGACAGATGGGTTAGTAACTGAGGGGGGATAAAATAAAGTTATTCATTTACAAACGCAGTCAGTCGCGGGTTTGATGCGAGATATTTGTCTAAGCGGAGTTTAAATGAATCAACGGTGATGCAGTCTATAACGTCTCGGGGAAGCCCATTCCACAAGTTGACAACTCGATTGAAGAAGAAATTCTTAGATTCGTGTGAGTTAAAAGATTTACCAATAATTTTGCAACCGTTTCCCCGTGTGTAATTAGATTGGTCGATAGTGAAGTACTTACTACAGTTGATATTGTCGATGCCTTTGATGATTTTGAACACTTGAATTAAGTCACCTCTTAATCTGCGCTGGGTTAAAGGAAATAGATATAATTCTCTAAGACGCTCTTCGTATGGTTTGTTCTTTAGGCTAGGTATCATTTTGGTAACTCTACGTTGAACTCGTTCTAGCTTGTTTATATCTTTTTGGTAATAAGGGCACCGAGATTGAACGCAGTATTCCAGAAGAGGCCGGACTAAGGAATTGTAGAGGGTTAGGATAACTTCTTTGGATTTATGCTCAAACGACCTGCCTATAAAGCCAATTATTTTGTTTGCCTTCTTAACAACTTCTGAACATTGTTGACTCGGTTTTAGGTTACTCGATATTGGTACTCCCAGATCGGTTTCTCTGTTTACATTCTTAAGCTGAGTGCCATTCATCGAATAGTTTGCTTTCTCATTTAGGTATCCGATATGTAGTACTTTACATTTATCCGCATTGAAACTCATTTGCTAAATTTGGGCCCAACATGACAATTTATCTAGATTGTGTTGCATATCGTCAACTTGTTCTTTTGAGAGTACGCTATTTGCAATTTTGTATCGTCAGCAAATTTTGAGATTGTACAGGTGAGACCCTCATCTATGTCGTTGAGGTAAATTAGAAAGAGAATTGGTCCTAGTACCGATCCCTGGGGTACCCCGCTACTTACATTGGTCCATTTAGATGCCTTACCGTTTATGACTACTCTTTGCTTACTGTCGCTGAGGCAATTTTCTATCCATTTCAACACACCGTCTTGTATGCCATGCGCTTTAGTTTTAGCAGTAAACGTTTGTGGGGAACTTTGTCAAAGGCCTTTTGAAAATCAAGGTATATAATATCTACAGCTTTACTCTCATCGTAGAGGTTGAGGATATCGTGGAAGAAGTTGTTACGTCCTGGATATATAAAAACTGGGCTCTTTCTATTGGACTAGGTATGCGGCAACAAGCAACAACGGAAAACGCTAGATCCAACCCTTATCTATAAACCCAGGCAACAAACCACCCTAAACCGTCAAGAGTCCTGCCTGGACAACAAGGTATCCTATGACTCGGTTACAGGGTGCACGCACTATAGACTGCTGATAGTCAAGCAGGCAATATAAAAGATCACACAATTAAGTTGACTTAAAGCTTCAAGGAAAAGATAGATAACGGAATTAAATTGCAGAAACAATTTAATAACAAACTAGAAGAAAGTACATTTAACGTTACGTTAATTAATACAACTAATCACCCCTGCGTGAAAGAAGGTGAAAGCAAACAGTCCTCAAAACATCGTACAGGTAGGCAAGATGCAGGTTTCTAAACTGCATGCGGCTACTGTAGGATCTGATGCTTAGCAAAGAAAGTAAGTTACGGATTTAGAGAACTCTTATCTCATAAGCAGGAATAAATACTAGTGATAGGCCATACAGTGTATAATGGCATAGGTATAATTAAATAAAGGCAGCAACTCGCAACATAACCACATACAGGTGTGCTTCTCACTCTTAGTCAGGCAAGCCTGCTCGGACAGAGTCTCTCTAAGCCACACCCTGACTCACAATGCTCACAAAGACGGTAAACTGTGGCACAATAACAAGCATAAAGATATAATAAACCGCTAGCTGTTAATCTGCCAGGTGGCAGAGGTCTAGCCGGAAGGATATAGGCTTCGGATACTCGGGCTGAGCCACCTGCTCTAGCCTAGGGACGTTCCCTAGTCTGTGCGCCAAATTACTCTAATTGAAAGGGTGCTCTCTTGAGAGACTCAGATCCCAAGTATCTGACTCTCTCCTGGCGACCCTAAAACTAACGCAAGACGTGCTAGCGCAGTGCTGAATGGACTAGGCAAGGGCCCTCACACAACACAACACTAGACACACAGGCACACAGACAAGAAAATGCCCCCAGACTCCCACGGGTATCCTAGTAAAGTCGTGCAGGTCCACAGGACTTGCACCAGCAGACTTTACTTAAAGAATCGCAAAAAGCCTCCCCTCCGGTCTAGCCCCTCGCCACCTGCCACAAGAACACACTAGCAAGCATGAAACCACCAAATATGAGACAACAAAAAAGCTTCCTAGGTCTCATTAACAATTATATCTCTGCATAAGGCCCAAAATCCTATCTAGTTATCTGAGAGCTCGTCGTTAATACAATGATAGATATAAGGTCTATCAAGGGGATGGGATAATTACCTAGATTGGTGAAGTAGTGGAAAGAAGGTATACAAAGTAAGAGAGAAAGTTTCTAAGTGGGGTTGAGAGGGATAGATATCAAGGGGGTCCGAAGGGTACGACAGTGAGGTGAGCTCTGAGGAGAATAGCTCCTCTGGACCCCTCCAGGATCCCACACAAAGGCACGGTGGTCAGCCAATCACAGGCCGCTACGTCACCCGGCAGCAGGCCTGCAGAAGGCGCCAGGAACCACCAGCCAATCAAAACCGAGAGAAAAGACCACACGGCGACCAACTCCTCCGGGAGGGAGGAGGGAGGAGGAAAAGCAACACTCACCTCCCCCACCCTGCTCGCTCGCTCTCTCTCTCTCTCGTCTCCTCCCACTCTCACTAGACTTACATCTTATATTATAATGAAACAATCAACTATCGAGAATAATATATACTAAGATGTGTTGTTTAAGAATAAGGGCAGCTTCAAGCTGTGAAACAACATAAGAATATCCCAGACATTAGTTACATTGTCGTAGGATATATACTAAGGAAAAGCCGGCCAGCCGGCTGCCGCCAGCCGGTTTCTAAATGGCTGGGCAGCCGACGCGCGCGCCTGCCCGCACGTGGCTACTATGCAGGAGCGTCACAAAGTCTAAGAGGTTTGTTAAACAGGAACGTTTTTTTACGAAAGCCGTGTTGAGTATCTTTAACCCCTAACTATCGGCGCGCAACATAAGTCGAGTATAATAAATCTGGACTATCTGGCGGCGCGCGACATAGGTCGTGTGGCAATTTCAGCACGTAATGTTGCTGAGAGAGAGAGACAAGTGGTGGCAGGAGAGTAGCGAGCGTATGACTGCTCCAGACCACCGCGGCGAACCTACTGACACGAATCCCACCTCCTCCCTCCCTCTCTCACTCGCTACATACTGAATTTAATGGGGAAAGTACCGAATTACATGCTTTTTTGCACACGCGTTGCGCGGTTGTTGCAAGAAAACTAGCCGTCATAAAAGGATCGTTATGGTGTCATTGGAAAGCTCTGTTTATGCCCTTTCAGGGATTGATACTTGTTTTACGCTCTGGGTCTTATTTAGGCATGAAAATGATCACGTAAACAGCCCTATTTTGGCTAAAAACACCCCGCTGGGCGGTACATATAAATAAACCGCTAGCCCGCTAATCTAGTGTTAAGTAAGTTATTTGCCTCTACGTGATTTACGAGTCTGTCTCTTATGAGGAGGAGGAGGAGAAGAGGAAGGAGCAGTAGGATAAAGAGGAGGAGGAGGAGAAGAGGAAGGAGCAGTAGGATAAATAGGAGGAAGAGGAGGAGGAGGAGAAGAGGAAGGAGCAGTAGGATAAATAGGAGGAAGAGGAGGAGAAGAGGAAGGAACAGTAGGATAAAGAGGAGGAGGAGGAGGAGGAGGAGAAGAAGAGGAAAGGAGCAGTAGGATAAAGAGGGGGAGGATGAGGAGGAGGAGAAGAGGAAGGAGCAGTAGGATAAATAAGAGGAAGAGGAGGAGGAGGAGAAGAGGAAGGAGCAGTACAAAGGAGTACAAATGAGTACAAAGGAGACCAAACTGCAACAGACCTATTGGTCCTTACGGGGCAGTTTGGATATCTAAAACTACTAATCTACTGACTACGAGGTAGAGAAAAGGATAGCAAAGAAGAAGGCTCCTCCCCACCCACCACTCCCTCCAGCTAATGCTGGCATGGAAACAGATAGGAAAAATACCATGTAGTATTGAAAAACTGACACGGAAATTCGGACAGGACAGGGAGAAAAAGAAGTTGATTTGTAATCTAAGCTAACTCTATTTACTACAATTCTGAAAGGGAACAGATGTATGAAAATCAATATACATTGCGGTATGCGTTGACATTTCGTTGCGCGTTTATTCTGAAAGAAACTGTGTTAATCGGGGGTTATTTGCCATGTATTTATCCAGATGGTTCTTAAATGTTTCGACAGTATTACAGTTTACAATGTTCGAGGGTAGTCTGTTCCAGTTATTCACAACGCGGTTGAAGAAGAAATGCTTCGCCTCGTGAGAATGAAAACGCTTGCCTATAATCTTATAACCATTGTTTCTCGTGTTTGCTTGATTCATCGTAAATAATTCGCTTACATTTAGGTTGCTGAATCCCTTGAAGATTTTGAACACCTCTATTAGGTCACCTCTCATTCTGCGCTTTGTTAAGCTAAACAAATTTAGTTCTTTTAAGCGCTCTTCGTACGGTTTATTACGCAATCTGGGTATCATTTTAGTGACTCTGCGTTGCACCCTTTCAAGTTAATTTATGTCCTTTCGGTAGTACGGTGACCAGAATTGCACGCAGTATTCGAGATGGGGACGCACCAATGAGTTGAATAGAGTAAGTATGATTTTTTCTGATTTGAATTTGAATGTTCTGCCGATGAAATCCACCAATTTATTAGCAGTTTTTATTACCTCTGTACACTGTTTACTCGGCTTCAGGTCACTTGATATTATAACTCCCAGATCCTTTTCATTATTTGTATTTGATAGTTGAATGTTGTTCATTGAGTAATCTTTTTTAGCGTTGTTACTACCGATGTGTAATACTTTGCATTTTTCTATGTTGAATTTCATTTGCCATTTTACTGCCAGTTTTCTAAAGTGTCTAGGTCACCTTGTAGTTTTTGCCAATGTACTGTTGAGGTTACTTTATTAGTCATTTTTGTATCGACAGCAAATTTCGAAATTTTGCATTCTATTCCTTCGTCTAAGTCGTTTATGTAAATTATAAAAAGAATAGGACCTAATACCGAACCCTGGGGAACGCCATTTACTTTGCACCAATCAGATTCTTCACCATTTATTACAACTCGTTGTTTACGGTCTGAGAGCCAATTTTCGAGCCATTTCAGAGTTTTTCCTGTTATGCCATGAGCTTTTATTTTGTCAATTAGTCTCTTGTGGGGTACGGTATCGAAAGCTTTCTGAAAATCGAGATATATTATATCAACTGCTCTATCCTTATCATATGATTTGTAAATATCATTGAAGAAGTCGAGTAAGTTTGTTAAGCATGAACGTTTATTTCTAAAACCGTGCTGAGAATCTTTTATTAAATTATTTTCTTCCAAATGTTTTACTATTTTGTCCCTTATAATGGTTTCCATTAATTTGCCCGTTACCGATGTTAAGCTAATTGGTCGATAATTGCCGGGAGAAGACTTATTTCCTTTTTTGTATATGGGTGTCACGTTAGCTAGTTTACATTCGTTTGGAACTATCCCAACATTCAATGATTTGTTGAACAGATTTGTGAGTGGGTTTAATAATTCGTGTTTTGCTTCTTTTAGGATCCTTGGGATATTTTATCAGGGCCTGGGGTTTTATTAACTTTCAAATTGTTGATTGCGAACAGGATATCGTCTTCATAAATCGTAAAGTTTTCGAGATCAGTGCCATTTGATTGATTCGTAGGGGTAGGTCGGTTACCGGTAGTATCTTCCGACGTGAAAACTGATTCAAAATAGTTATTTAGGATATTCGCCATTTGTACTTTGTTATCTGTATGATCTCCATTTTCCGCAACAAGTGGGCCTATTGTTGAAGTTACCGTTTTTCTGTTTCTTATATAGCTGTAAAATTCTTTCGGATTGGACTTGCTGGAGCTGGCAATATGAAGTTCCAGATTCTTCTTACTTCCTTTGATGAGATTTTTGGTTGTTCGACGCAGTCTATCGTGTTCTAATATATCGCTATTATTCTGAGGCTATATAGAAGGAAGAGGAGGAGGAGAAGAGGAAGGAGCAGTAGGATAAAGAGGAGGAAGAGGAGGAGTACAAAGGAGTACAAAGGAAATCAAGCAACAACAGTTCTAGTGACCCTTCTAGGCTGCTTGTCCTCCAAAACACTGAGGATCAAGTGTCCAAACAGTGGTTTAGAGAGGGTAAGGGAACATTGGAAAGGGAACTACTGCCCTAGAACTAATGTCCGTGGCAGGATTAGGAAGTTAGTAGGGGACAGACGGGAGGATAAAATAAAGTTATTCATTTACAAACGCAGTCAGTCGCGGGTTTGATGCGAGATATTTGTCTAGGCGAAGTTTAAATGAATCAATGGTGCTGCAGTCTATGACATATCGGGGAAGCCCATTCCATAAGTTGACAACTCGATTGAAGAAGAAATTCTTAGCTTCATGTGAATTAAAATATTTACCAATAATTTTGCAACCGTTTCCCCGTGTGTAATTAGATTGGTCGATAGTGAAGTACTTACTACAGTTCATATTGTCGATGCCTTTGATGATTTTGAACACTTGAATTAAGTCGCCTCTTAATCTGCGCTGGGTTAAAAGAAATAGATTTAATTCTCTAAGACGCTCCTCGTATGGTTTGTTCTTTAGGCTAGGTATCATTTCGGTAACTCTATGTTGAACTCGTTCTATCTTGTCTATATCTTTTGGTATTAAGGGCACCAGGATTAAAAGCAGTATTCAAGAAGAGGGCGGACTAAGGAATTGTAAAGGGTTAGGATAACGTCTTTGGATTTATGCTCAAATGACCTGCCTATATAGCCAATTATTTTGTTTGCCTTCTTAACAACTTCTGAACATTGTTGACTTGGTTTTAGGTTACTCGATATTGTTACTCCCAGATCAGTTTCTCTGCATACATTCTTAAGCTGAGTGCCATTCATCAAATAGTTTGCTTTCTCATTTTGGTATCCGATAAGTAGTACTTTACATTTATCCGCATTGAAACTCATTTGCCAAATTTGGGCCCAACATGACAACTTATCTAGATTGTGTTGCATATCGTCAACTTGTTCTTTTGAGAGTACGCTATTTGCAATTTTTGTATCATCAGCAAATTTTGAGATTGTACAGGTGAGACCCTCATCTATGTCGTTGATGTAAATTAGAAAGAGAATTGGTCCTAGTACCGATCCCTGGGGTACCCCGCTACTTACATTGGTCCATTTAGATGCCTTACCGTTTATGACTACTCTTTGCTTTCTGTCGCTGAGCCAATTTTCTATCCATTTCAACTCACCATCCTGTATTCCATGCGCTTTTAGTTTTAGTAAACGTTTGTGGGGAACTTTGTCAAAGGCCTTTTTGAAAATCAAGGTAAATAATATCTACAGCTTTACTCTAATCGTAGAGGTTGAGGATATCGTGGAAGAAGTCTAAGAGGTTTGTTAAACAGGAACGTTTTTTTACGAAAGCCGTGTTGAGTATCTTTAAGTATGATATTTTCCTTTAAGTGATTTACGAGTCTGTCTCTCATGAGTGTTTCTAACATTTTACATACAAATGAGGTTAAGCTAATTGGACGATAGTTACTGGGTAGGGATTTGCTGCCTTTTTTAAATATCGGTGTTACGTTGGCTAGCTTCCACTGATCAGGCATATTTCCAGACTGCAAGCAATGTCAATGGTTTGGAGAGCTCATCCTTAGCTTCCTTTAGGACTCTAGGTGAGATTTTATCAGGTCCAGGCGTTTTATTTACCTTGAGTTTATCTAAACAATTCAATACTTCTCTCTCTGTAACGGTGATATTGCTTAGAACATCTGAATTATCAATCTGAATCGGCGATGGTGTAGGGATATCACTGAGGTCTTCCGTTGTGAAAACTGATGCAAAGAAGGTATTGAGGGCCTTACTCATTTGTACTTCGTCTTTGATGTATTCTCCATTTTCATCGACTAACGGTCCAACAGTTGAAGTGACTACTTTTTTCTTTCTGATATAACTATAGAACTCTTTCGAGTTTGTTTTACTTTGATTCGCAACATGTAACTCCAGGGTCTTTTTACTTTGCTTAATTAACTTTTTGGCTTTGCGTCGTAGCTCTACAAATTTCACCCGTTCTTCATCATTTTGTGAGGATTTAATCTATCATTAGCAAATTTTTTAGCAAGCAGACAGTCTGAAATATCTTTATTCCACCATTTGGGCTTATCATTATGGCCTGGACGCCGTATTTTCGATGGTATGCAGTCTTGCACTGCCTTAAGGTAAGTGGTTGTGAAACACTCCCATAATGTATTTATGTCGTTATTGTTAGTCAGATAGCTCCAGTCAGTTTCTTTAAGCTTTGATTTAAGTTTATGAAAATTTGCTTTCTTGAAATTAGGGACTTTCTCAATGCTGCTATTTGATTTGTTACTAGTAAACTTTAAAGTGAAAGTTATCGTACGATGGTCGCTGTTACTGAATTCATCACCAACATTCAAATTCTCTATTAATTCTTCTTTTGTTGCGAGTAGAAGGTCAAGCACATTATTACCACGGGTCGGAGATTGTACAAATTGAAAAAGTGAACTCTCTTGCAAGTTAGCATAGAGGTCATGTCCAGAGTGTGAAGTAAGAATATCGCCCCATTTAGTCACGGGTAAGTTGAAATCGCCAAGAATTACGGTATCTTGTATGTTAATTATTTCGGCAATTTGTTCATAAATTTCACTGTCAGTTTGCACTGATTGAGATGGGGGGTCTGTATAATAAAGCTAGTGTTATTTTAGTTCCTCGTTTATTATTTAATAGTACGTAAGATATGTCTCTTATTCGCAATATGAGGTTTTGACATTAAGACGGGATTAAGACTTTCCTTTATAAAAAACAGAACTCCTCCTCCATTTCTATTGATTCGACTTTTCTCAAACATTGTATAACCAGGAAGCGTATATTCGGCTAAAAAGTCTCTGTCTTCCGTATTTAACCAAGATTCTGTAATGCCGATTATATCATAATGTTCTGTAAACACGATTTCCTCTAGATCTGAAAATTTTATTGCATATGCTCCGAGCATTTACATAAAACACCTTAAGAGTATTAGAGTTGGATGTTACTGATTGTGCATTGTCTGAATTTTCAGTTCGTATTTGACTTGCATTACCCTGTTCTGGAGTCTGGTTGACCCCGTTTTTTGAACGGAAATCCTTGACTGCATCGTTCAGCAGACGACCAAGACGTGCAGCTCCTACTTCATTGAGATGTACACCATCTCCTGAAAACAAAGATTTATCATAGTAAAAAATTATCCCACGTGTCGACAAAGCCGATGTCCTCCTCCCTGCAGAGTTTGGCTAGTCGGGCGATTTGTACTGGTAGCTATGTTGTAGAATCGGTTTTCTACATCAATCCGGGGAACAATTCCTGTAATTACAGATTCTATTAGATTTTTTCTTGAAGGACCTGATCAGCCGCCGGTACTTGCAAAGTAGTTTCCTCTGACCGCGTCCGTTGGACATCGTTAGATCCAACGTGAATGAAGTACGTAGTGCTTGCGGGGGCGAGCCTGGAAACCTCTTCCACAGCCGCAACAATGTCGTCCACGCCGCCACCTGGGATACAGAATTGCTTTCTGGTCCTGGGTGCCCTGGTGCAGAAACTCAGTTAGTTGGCCACGGACCATGGAGTCGCCCACAAGCCGAACTTCTCCCATTTCCTCTTCCTCGTCAATAGCCAGAATTTTGAAGCGGTTTTGGCATGTTGTCGGGATGACCTTCCTGGTACTGGTACTGGGATGCACATTGTTTCTCACTAACTGAAAAATTGTCCTGGGGGGGAGTGAGAGTAGAGTCATTATTATTTTCTGCAACATCTAAGGTAGCTGCTGGTGTGGGTAACCGGTACCGATACTGTATGCAAACCCCTGGAATGGGGGTTGACATCGTAGTGGTTTCTTGGGCCGAGGGCACTCCTACGTTGAGTGTGGCAAATTCTTGAAGGGATTCAAGCTTCGTAGTCAGGGCATAGATCTTGCGGTGAGCTGCATTCAATTCATCCGCAATCTTCTCTCGGAGCTGGCAAAATCTACAAATTTGGACATCAGTATCAACAAACATGGTAGGGCCAAATTTACCGGAACAACTCATGCAGGTTCGTTGCGGCGCCATGACGATATAATCACAATATGCAATATGCCTGAGGAGGAGAAGAGGAAGGAGCAGTAGGATAAAGAGGAGGAAAAAGGAGAAGAGGAAGGAGCATATAAGAGGAGGAGAGGAGAAGATAAACGAGCAATAAAGAGATAAAGGAGGAAAAGAGGAACACAGTAGGATAAAGAGGAGGAAAGAGGAACGAGCAGTAGGATAAAGAGGGGCAGGAAGAGAGAAGAAGAACGAGCAGTAGGATAAAGAAGGAAGAAGAGGAGGAGGAGAAGAGGAAGGAGCAGTAGGATAAAGAGGAGAAAAGAGGAAGGAGCACTAGGATAAAGAGGAGGAAGAAGGAACGAGCAGTAGGATAAAGAGGAGGAAGTAAAGAGGAACGAGCAGTAGGATAGAGGAGGATAAAGAGAAACGAGCAGTAGGAAAAGAGGAGGAGTAAAGAGGAAGAAGTAGGATAAAGAGGAGATAGAAGAGAAGGAAAAAAAGGAACGAACAGTAGGATAAAGAGGAGGAAGAGGAAGAGAGGAGACGAGGAAGACGGGAAGAAAATATATTTACGACTTCATACTTGATACACCGCGGAGGAAGTATTGGCGGGGAAGGCCGAATGGAGGAAGAGAGAGAGAGAGAGAGAGAGAGAGAGAGAGAGAGAAGAGAAGAGAGAGAAGAGGGGAAACAAAAGAGACAAAGAGAGATAGATAGAGACAGAGAGAATGGATGTGTGTAAATTGTTTTGCCTGTGTGTGTTCGTTGTTTTACGTTGTGTTTTGTGTTTTTCCTGTTCTTGCTCTGTCTTGAGTCGGCCACACAAAACAAAGAACAAAAACAATTAAAAGAGAAAGAAAGGAAAAATAGGACAAGTGGGGATTCCTGAGTAAATAGATAGATAGATAGAATATTATGCAGCTAAGATCGATATAAGGGGATGTATTATAGAACTGGAGAGGAAACTAGAATAGATGGCGGAATAGGGAACATAAACATATGTTAAATGTTTACGAAACGGGAAAAGAGCTATGAAGCCAGTAGAGTTATTGAATTCGACGCGGGGGGGGGGGGGGGCTGTAACAGGGAGAGACAAATCAATATAAGAGGAGAAGATGGAGGACAAGAGACACAAAAGATAACTTAGTTGTAAATGATAGGAGGATTCAGGTCAGTCAACATAGGTACAGTCACGGGTCAAAGTTCACACCTACCTCCAGAATGTCTACTCGGAATATCTCTCTCCTCGGATATCTCTCTACTAGGATATCTCTAGTTATGTGAACCCCCTTCTCCTCATGTTTAGCATATTGTTTGAGATATTAAGACGTTTGTTCGTTAGTTTGGTGATTTGAGACATTTCACCCCATTACTTGTCAATAGACGTATTGCCATTTAGGTGTCGATTTTTCCCTGGCGAGCGATAGCAAGCAGGAGGAACCTAGAAGGAACTCGGCCGGGAAATTTTCTACCGAAAAAGTACACATTTATCTTGAGTGTATAAAAGATTGATATAGGTTTAGAGAGCAAAAGAAAATAAACAATTGAGTCGAAATATGAAGCAGTGAGAGTTATGAGTCGACAAAAAGAAAAACAATATAAGAAGAGAAAGAAGGACAAGCAAATAGATAAATAGTTAAATAGAATGACAGTAGAAAAACATACAAATCGTAAAAGGAGGAAAAAATACAGTCAACAAGAAGAAAGCAGAGGAGGAGGAATGGTTCTAGGAGAGTAGACAAAAGAAAGAAAAGAAAAAACGAGAGAAGAAAAAATCAACTTTTATAAATGTGTTTTGTTAATATCGCTGTTTTTCGAAACATCTTTGCTTGTTTTTGGTGTTTTTGTTTATTTTTTTTTCTTATTGTTTTTTTGCGCTCCCTCAGTTTTTTTTCTTTCCTCCTATTTATAGGTTTTTCTTTGGGTTTTTTTCCAATTATTTTTCTGGTTTTTTTTTGAGTCTTCCTTTGTTTTCTTTCCTTTTCCCCCCTGTGTTGTTCTTTCTTTCGTGTTTTTTTTTTTTGTGGGTTTTTTTTTCTGGTGGGTTTAGTTGTGGTTTTAGTGCTTTGTTTTCTATTTTTTCGGGGTGTTTTCCTTTGGGTGTCGTGTGTGGGTTGGGTCCCGTGGGTTTCTTTTTTGTTTTTTGTTCTTTTTTCGCCGGTCTTTGTTCCTGATTAAATAGCAGTGTATAATATTCCATATAAATATGCTATAGGGGTGCAATGCCTGGTGAGTTATCGGCTCATCAGGTGGCGTTGTGTGTGTGTGTGTGAGAGTCCGAGTGTAGGGGGTGAGACAGTGAAGCACGGGAACGAGATGGCTTCAGAGATGGGGTCGTTTCGGGCCATGAGTGAGCACCGTGCCTCATGTGAAGGCAAGATGGCAGTGCTCGTTGTACTCTACGTGCTTCACATGTCTCACTCCCTAGACTGGAACAAGACCTCACGGGCTTCACTGTTCATTGTAAAGCGGTGAATGTTAAGGCTCTCAGCCTATGCCGAGAGGAAGTAAGTTGGAATATAAAAAAAAAAAAAAAAAAAAATCGCGGTCATAATTCGCGCCCCTACCTTCATAATCTACTCGGAATAAGATATCCTAACGAATTGTTTGTTTTTATGCGGTTCAGGAGTAGTAATTGCGAATAACCTAAAACATAAAAATACTTTAAGTTATGAAGGTGAAACATGGTTTTTGTTCGCGAGTGTACAACAAAAGATGACCTTAGCCATTATACTAGAGATAAGCAGAGAAATCGGTGAAGGAAGATTATCTTTGGAATATATATATATATGTATGTGTGTTATATACTATTTATTATATTATATATTTATATATAATATATATAGATATATATCTATATTATATATATATATATACGGTATATATATGTTTACTTTACTGAGAATTGAGACTAGGAATATAGATAAATTATATAATAGGTAAATTATTAGGTGGCAGAAATGAGTTAATGGAGAAGTGCATGCAAAGTCACATGGAGAGAGAGAGAGAGAAGAGAGAGAGACACACACATGGAGAACTACGTGAGCGTTGTGATGTGGATGTAGATGTGCTGGAGACTGTGGAGAGGAAACCCTTGAAGTGGTTCGGTTGTGTGGAGCATATGGAGAGTGCGAAAATGACTAAATGGGTGTATGTGAGAAAGGTGGAAGAGCAGAAAGGGAGAGGTAGATGGAGAATAAGATGGAAAGATGGAGTTGAGAGCTATATAAGTGAAAGTGGTGCGGGGTGGGAGGAGAGGCGCCGGCTGATCAATGACAGAGGAGTATGGAAGCGATTCAACCGTGACCACCCCTGCGAGGATTGGGGCGTTTTGGCATATTGTAAAAGATATTTAGATAAATAGATAGATAGATAGATAGATAGACAGATAAATATAAGAATATATAATTTCCTCATAGAAGTTGTGAAAGAAAGTGTTTTCTGTAGAGGAGCTTTTACACAAGCATTTTCCCGGAACCTTTTTCCCGCAACTCTGAACTGCCACCTTATAAAATGTAATTGTTAAAGAATTATGTGACTTATCAGAATATACCTTTAGTTCAATGTCTACCAGAATATCTACCAGGGTCTATAATTTCGCAAGTTTACCATATCTAGTACATTTACTACCAATAACCTACACCTTTCACTTCAGTACGGTTATTAACCCCTACTGTAGCAGAGGGTATTACTATAAATGTACTCTCCAGTATCAGGCATTGTGGCCAAAATGGCTTCGAAGTCGAGATAGAACACCCTCTCACCCCGAAAGTTGGAGGATTACTGACCCAACTCTGTGGGAGCTTGGATCCATGCTGAGAAGTGTTGCCAATGTCTCAGAGCAGTGCGAGGTATTGCTTGATACGGGCAGTTACAAGGACCGCATATTACTGACGGACGTCCTCCTTCGCTGGTACTGACGAGTGACATTTTTACTGACGGCAAACGTCCATCGCTGGTACAGTAAAGGTTAAGAAGGCTTATTCACAAATTATTCACAAACTGCCAGATCAGAGTTGTTACACAAATTATTGCTGGATGAAACCCAGGTATAATTCCACCATAAATCTACCTGGAAGAGTACCGTATGAAAGTCAAGGTTCAGCAGAGTTGAGCTGAAGACCCCACACATATTTCCTCATCCATCATCCTCACCCTTACTACCTCGCTACTGATAAAACAAACACAGGTACACGCACACACAAGCAAGCGCACATACGTAAGCACACATAAACCATACTCG
Source organism: Paralithodes platypus (assembly GCA_032716605.1). NCBI lineage: Eukaryota > Metazoa > Arthropoda > Malacostraca > Decapoda > Lithodidae > Paralithodes > Paralithodes platypus. Next base: position 25,473,972 of record CM064535.1, read on the forward strand.
TACACACGCAACTTCTCTACACACACATAAATGTATTTTTATGCATATTATCACGGTCTCTCTCTCTCTCTGCCTATATATATATATATATATATATATATATATATATTGTTACGAATCTGGAACTCAGTTGCTTAGAGACGGTATACGAAAATAATTACTAATAGAAATGCACCTTGTCTCTCTACCAAACAACACCACGACGCAACAGGTAAGAGCACTATGAACGCTTCCAGGCTCTTCTCAGGGCTTAAGGTGTACACTGCGCTGCACCTCTTCTGAATAATAAGTAGAACAGAAATAATCATGTAACTTACTAGCTACGAGAACTCGAAACCAACACCGGGATTAGCAATGCTGGGTTGGATAATCAAAACAGTTAAATACATAGGCTACCAGCAGACATCAAAGAAACAAGAGTGCAGGTGTACTTCGAGCATAACAGGCTATGCGCGCCCTCGACAGTACTAAACCGTGCGCAAACCAGCCAACGGTAATCCACTCTCAACCCAAGAGAGTTGCACATAATATCTTCTACATAATTATAAGAATGGTCTAACAATACAAGACAGTGTCCTAATATGACTACTAATCTCGGGGTGATATTAGTGGAAACAAGTTGCCCTCACCCCCTCCAATATTACACCAATATATCCTGCTTCAACCTGGGCCCGTAGTGAGATACCGCCCGAAACAATGAACTCTTAGAGTCCACCTCCCACACTCACTTAACTATGGGGGGAGGGGGGGGGGGGGGGTCCAGACTGAAGCTGGATTCCTAATTAATATTAAACACTCTGTTGCCTCAGTTCGAAACACGAGATAGGGAACAAACAATTGCTGGGGCAGAACCGTCAAGGTTGCTGCCGGGTCCTAAGCACAAACACAGGGACAATATGTATTATCTGTGTGTGTCCTAATACTGAAAATAATAACTGTAGATTATGGATGTGTGTGTGTGTGTGTGGATGTAGATATGGATGTGTGTGTTGTTTACTGTATTATGGATGTGTGTGTGTGTGTGTGGACTGTAGGGATTAATGGTGTGTGTGTTATAGGGATTATATGTGTGTGTGTGTGTGTGTACTGTAGGGATTGGGATGTGTGTGTGTGTGGGACTGTAGGGATTATGGATGTGTGTGTGTGTGTGGACTGTAGGGATTAATGTGTGTGTGTGGTGTGGACTGTAGGGAGTGTGTGTGTGTGTGTGGACTGTAGGGATTATGGATGTGTGTGTGTGTGTGGACTGTATGGGATTAACGGTGCTTAGTATTAAGGACCCCGACAAGCCTCCCAGCTCTCCCCTATCATGGATTCCGAAGTAGCCAGCAGAGGTACTGAATATATAAACAAAGGGAAAGATAATATAATGCTGATCAGAGGAAAAGGATAGATAAAAGAAGAAATTAATGTCTATAATTCTCTGTTAATTACGTTACGTTAATAATTGTGCAAGCAAGGACAAACAAAAGGGGGCCGACTGATGGGTCACAAGAGAGAAAGGATAACACCATCTAGTCTGACTGCCGAGCAGAGCGTAAGGGGGCCTGGTGTTGCAGAGCAACGCGGAGGCCAGCCTCAAACGAAGAGGTTACAATATATCACCACACGACATGATAAGACTAAGAAATTTCACAAGAATAACGTATACTAAAGTATTCCTGTGTTAACAAATTAACTAAAACAGTGTGGCAGATAAAATAAAGTACATCTTTATATTGTAACACCACTGAACTTGCAATGATCACAAAATTAATTAAACTCGTGTTGCTTACCAACATTACCTCCCGCGAGGCAAGAGCGACAATCATTCAACACCTCCCTCGCAAGCCACCTCTAGTTTGCAAACTACACTTGCCACTAACTAACAACTGGTTAGACGAAACTAATAACACTCTATGGGCTCATTCTACACAAATGTGTATTGAGACAAAAATGCTTAGAGGTACGGCAAAACTAGTCATGTGTAATTGGAAGGGTATCGGAGTGAAACTCACAACACCAGGTCTTTCTAATTGACTTGGCACAGCTTCTTTAATCAATCTGGCGCCAGTCGAGTCTAGCTACTCATAAAAGACCCTATAGACCCTGGTCATTGTGACAATATATATATATATATATATATATATATATCCTATCTCCTATTCTCTATCTAATTTGTATAAATAATCTCCTCAACTGTACCTCAATTCCCATCCATTCATACGAAGACAACTCAACCTTACACTACCGGTACTCCATTAATTTTTCAGAACGCCCCAGCCAACAATACCTCAACGACAAACGTAATGAAGCCATAGAACTCTTAAATTCTGATCTAAATACTATCTCCAATTGGGGCAGAGAAAACCTTGTTACCTTTAATGCTTCCAAAACCCAATTTCTCCATCGATCTACCCGTAAGGAACTCCCAGTGGACTATCCCTTATTCTTCAACAATACAAAAATCAATCCTTCATCTTCTCTCAATATTCTTGGTGTCTCTTTTTCTTCTGCTCTCAGTTGGAAGGACCATATTACCAGTCTTGCTAAGGCAGCCTCCCAGAAGCTGGGTGTGCTCAACCGCCTTAGGGGGTTATTTTCCTCTGCACAGCTTCTTGTATTGAGTAGTGTATACATGTGGGGGGAGGTTCCTCTCACACCGCTCTCCTAGACAAAGTTGAAAGGAAGGCCTTTCGTATCATTAACTCCCATCCATTCACCAACTCCCTGCAATCTCTCTCTCTCCGCCGCAATGTTGCATCTCTCTCGCTATTCTATCGCTACTATAATAATCAGTGTTCCTCAGAACTTTCTCATTGTATACCACCTCATTTACGTAGGGCACGTGGTACCCGTCTTGCAACTCAATCCAACCCCTACTCTGTGCAACTCTCCAACCCGAGAGTGAAACGTTATTCTCAAACTTTCTTCTACTCAACAGCTGAGCTCCGGAACTCTCTCCCAGAATCAGTCTTTCCCTCTTCCTATGACTTAAATTGCTTCAAACTCTGTGTGTCCAGGCATTTTGGCTCGAACGTCCCTTGATTGTGGCCCTGTCACTCTTTCAACTATGGGGGAGGCACTCGCTATAGGCAGTTCTGCCTTTTTCCTCCCTCAATCACATAAAAAAAAAAAAAAAAACAAAAAAAAAAAAATATATATATATATATATATAATTATATACAATGAAATGTAATGAAAGCCTTGGTAGGGTGAACATGCAAGCCGTAAACACACAGCCATACGCATGTTCTCTCTCTCTCATTGGTATTCATGCTTTTTCGTCTTTCTCTTTTAGTTATCAATTTTGTGTAAGCAGAGTGGTATCACACCCATGTATACTGTGCACAACCAGTCGGCCTCTCCGTCGTTCGTCTGTCGGGAAACTCCTCCTAGATCGTTCGATGGATTTTCACCAAACTTCCTACATACTTTTGGTTGGTGAATGCGACAGTCAGTCATTGTTTGTTTTATTTACTCAAAGGTCAAGGTTACAGATAACAAAATAATATATGGTCAAATTCCTCCCCACCCCCACCTCGGTAGTGTTGGCGTAGTATTGTAATCACCGTGTCTGTATTGGTGTGTTTGTGTGCCCTGTAGGGGTAGCACATTCTTCCGTGGCAGTAGTAATGATGATGGTGATTATGGTAGTATAATAGTAGTGAATTGCGATAGTGGTCGTAGTTGTGATGGTGGTGATTATCTGTGTGCTGATTCTACTCCATAAATAATTATTCTAATATCTTTCATTCAACCTGTCCCTTATCCAATTGTGATTTCTGCCATGTATCTATAATCTCTCAACTTTCTGTACCAGTTTGTTATGAGGGACCTTGTCGAAGGTCTTTTGAAGGTCCAGGTACAGTCGGCCTAATAAGTGTTGTCTCGGCACCAAGTATATTTTGTTCTATAATTTGTATCAGCCATATCTAAACAGGATTTCTTTATTTCTAGTGAGATATACCAACGTGTTCCTACACTTACCCACCCTATTCAACATCGGATAGACATTAATCCAGCACAGAGCGAGCCAAACGAAATGACAGCTGAGTATTGACTTATTAGCGCCACCGTACACTATATCAAGACTTGGTGAAATCATTAACTTTAAATAGGTTGTCATAGAACCCTACAGGGCTTTTAGGCATGATCTCTTTGCTTTGAATCCGTGTTGACTAATATTGAAACCATTGTTATTCTTAATGAAAAGTACAATTTCGTCTCATGATTGATTCTAATAGTTTTTCAATTACGGAAGTTAAGTTATAATGGGTCTGTAGTTATCTGGTAGGATATACAGTAGTCTCCCTTTTTATATATTGGTGTTATACTTGCTATTTTCCAGTCAATGGGTAAATGTCCATATTGGAGTGACATATTCAACATTATGACTATAGTCTATTCGCTGTACGTAGGCGATAAATCATGAGCTCCTACCTCTGTAACTCAAAAAACGACTAGAGTAATCGAGCTAATATGTATACCATTTGGGAAGAGTCAGTCAAGGAATTGATGTGGAAATTGACAGCAATTTTGCTGTAGCCCTTTTTGAGTTACAGAGGATAGAGGTCATGATTACTCGCCTACTTACAGCGAATAGACTATAGTGCCCTGGCAACTTTGTCTTCCACTGTTTTTAGGATTCTAAGGACGAACAGATCTGTGCCGGGAGATAAATATATTTTCAGGAGATCAATCTTTTTTCAAACATCTGATTTGTTAATTTTGAAGTCCCGAAGTACAATTGTGTATGTTTGATTAATACCTTGTGGAATGCTCATGTTATTAGCAGTGGTATAAACAGAGCTGAGCTAATCGTTAACCCATTCAATACCAGGGGCGTAATTTCCATCATATTCTGGCAATTATTAGACGATTTTATTCAGCTTAGAAAGGACCTCCAGCAATAATAAAGCTCCCGGTGGGGAGATTGTAGGCACCAATCGATCAGGGCTAGACCCAGGTGAGGTTATAGGCATGTGATAAAGAGTCGCTGGAACTCCTGTTTCATTTGCTTGGCCTCTCACTGATTTTCTTTCTGCCTCATTTACACGAGAGCAATCCAGCTAGCTCTCACAAACACCTCCCTCCTCATATCCACTTCACTACACTAAAACATGCACACCACACTTCATTCCTCCACAAACCCAAAATTAAAAAAAACACAAAATGATGAATTTTAGCCCAGCCCTCGGAGGGTCCCCAGGGGGGGGGACCATAAATGACCCCTCACCGAGACCGACCATCCCATGACGGGACCCCACAACAATTACCTGGACCTCGGGCCTGTTACTCTTTCATATTCCAATTTCTGGCAACATTCGCGACTTTCCTCTCACTTTCACTCTGGTTTGAACACCATCTCTCCTCCCTACAAACCGGATCTTCTCTTCCTCACCGCAAACCCAGGTGGTTCTGTAGCACAACATCCAGCAAAACCCCTTCTCTGTATCCTCTCTACTTTCTCTATCCTAGTTTTCAAAGCCAAAGGGCGGATGTTTGTGCATATGGGCACCAACAAACCTCACATTGCTCGTCGGTTCCCGATTTCGACTCCTCGGAATTCTCAACTTTTTGGCTCAAACTTTCCTGTCATTCTCCTTACTAAATATTGTCTGTGCTGATCTAATCTTTCCCCTACCTCTACCAACTTTCCTAAATTTCCTTGGACTATCTAAAACTCTACAGTGGACACATTCTATCCATTTCCTCCTTCTTACTCAGCAATCTCCATCTTAGGAGATTTCAAACGTTCACCACCCCCCACCCGCCAAGGGCTCTCCTCTCACACTACTGATCCACCTGGTGAACAAGCCTACGTCTTTTCTATCCTAAATTGACCTAGAGCAGTTAGTTCAGCAACCCACCCGTATCCCGGATCGCTTCGGAGATCGGCCCAACATTCTTGAACCTGTTTTCTAACTTCTAACCCTTCTTCTTATACTGTCGATCTTTTCTCTCCTTTGGGCTCCCCTCCGACTCATAAACTTATCTCTGTTCACCTGTCCTTCTCTCCAGTACAGCCACCCGATCCTCCTAGCCGGCGGCGCTTGTGGCACCTTTGGCCTCTGCCGACTGGGAGGCTCTTCGGCAGTACTTCTTTGCTTTCCCATGGAATGATTTCTGCTTCCATGGCCGCAGGGACCCTCGGATGAGTGCATGAACGCATTACCGAGGGGCTAATCCTATCGGGCATGGAAAGCATAACATTCCATTATCTTTCTCTACATACTAAATGCTAAAAAATCTTGGTTTACTCACGGCCTGTTTCTACTGCATTGTCTGCAATAAGGAGGAAGCATTTCAAACGGTACCTGACGCATTAAAACTCAAGACTCTCATTCTTCATATGTTTCTGCCCGGAATCAAGCCAAATCTGTTCTTCGAACTTGCCAAACACTCTTTCATCAATAATAAATGCACTGAACTATCCAACTCTAGCTCTTCCCACGCTATCTGGCATCTAGCCAAAAAACCTCTCACAACAATGTCTCTTCCTCTCGTACTTTCCCCTCCCCTTTCCCACTCTGATGCCACAAACATCACTTCTTCCTCTGACAAAGCTAAAACTCTTCGCTTCTTCCTCAAACTTTTGCTAGAAACTCCACCTTGAGATGATTCCGGTTGCTAAATCCTCCCTCTACGCCCTCCCTCTCTCTTACTTATGCCTAATATCCTAATCTCTTTATAAAGATGTACTTTCTACCCTCTCTGGGCTTAACACTAATAAGGCGTACGGTCCGGACGGTGTCTCCTCCGTTTGTTCTCAAAAACTGTGCTTCCGTGCTTGACTCCCTGCCTAGGCAAACTACTTTTCGTCTCTGTCTATCCTCTAACGTCTTACCTTCATGCTTGAAGTTTGCTCACATTCAAAACCTGCGTCCCAAAGAAGGGTGGACCGCTATTCAACCCTCAAACTATCGTCCAATTGCTCTTAAATTTTTTCTTGTGCTTTCTAAAGTTTTTGAAACGTATTCTTGCTTCCAAATTTCTTAAGCATTTCCTCTTCTCATAATCTGCTCTCAGATCGCCAGTATGGCTTCACTTAAGGGTACGCTCTACCTGGTGATCTTCTTTCATATCATTACTAACTCTTGGTCATCCTCCTTTCGGGACTCTCGGTGAGACTTTTTCGTATTGCACTAGACATATCGAAATAGCCTTCGATAGAGTCCTGGCATAACTCTTTAATTTCTTAAACTACCCTCCTTTCCTTCGGTTTCTATCTCCCTCCATCTGTGCCTTTGTCTCTATTTTCCTTTCATGAGGGCCGTTACATAGCTGCGGTTTGTGGACGGCCATTGTTCACTTTCCTCACCCTATATACTCCGGTGTTCCTCAGGGCTCTGTCCTATCTCCATATTCTCTTTCTACTAATTTTTATAAATGATCTCCTTAACTGTACCCCCTTAATTCCCATACATTCATACGGCAGGGACGACATCAACTTTACACTACCTACATTAGTTTTTCAGACACGCCCAGCCAGCAATCCCTCAACGGACAAACGTAATGAAGACCATATAACCTCTTAAATTCTGATCTAAATACTATTTCCCAATTGGGGCAGAGAAAACCCTTGTTTTTTTTTAAACTTTAATGCTTCCAAACCCCAATTTCCTCCATCTATCCTACCCGTCAGGATCTCCCAGCGGACGATCCCTTAATTCTTCAACAATACCAAAAAAATCAACCCTTCATCTTCTCCTCAATATTCTTGGTGCTCTCTTTTTCTTCTCTGCTCTCATTTGGAAGGACCATATTACCCAGTCTTTGGGGGGGGGGGGGGGGCTAAGGCAGCCTCCCAGAAAGCTGGGTGTGCTCAACCGCGTGCTTCGGGGGTGTCTTTTCCCCTGCACAGCTTCTTGCTCTGTACATGGGCATAGTGCGCCCTTGTATTGAGTATTGTTCACAGGTGTGGGGAGGTCCTCTCACAACACCCCACCGCTCTCCTACTCAAGGTTGAAAGGAAGGCCTTTCGTATCATTAACTCCCGTCCACTCACCAACTCTCTGCAATCTCTCTCTCTCCGCCGCAATGTTGCATCTCTCTCGCTATTCTATCGCTACTATAATAATCAGTGTTCCTCAGAGCTATCCCAGTGCATACCACCTCCTTTACGTAGGGCACGTGGTACCCGTCTTGCAACTCAATCCCACCCCTACTCTGTGCAACTCTCCAACCCAGGAGTGAAACGTTACTCTCAAACTTTCTTCTACTCAACATCTGAGCTCTGGAACTCTCTCCCAGAATCAGTCTTTCCCTCTTCCTATGACTTAAATTGCTTCAAACTCTGTGTGTCCAGGCATTTTGGCTCGAACGTCCCTTGATTTTGGCCCTGTCACTCTTTCAACTATGGGGGAGGCACTCGCTATAGGCAGTTATGCCTTTTGCCTCCCTCAATCACATAGAAAAAAAAAAAAAAAAAAAAAAAAATCATGGGACCCCAATATTATTTACTTTACTATTTAATGATAACTTTTATGCTTCCTATAGTAATATCATGGGACCCCAATATTATTTACTTTACTATTTTTCAGCTTCCAAATACCATGGTGCACAAGGCAAGAGCACCCCCGATTCCCTGGCCACACCTGGGCGGAGAATATCTCCAGGCTTTGGTGGTGGTGGCAGCGGCGGAGATGGTGGTGATGGTGGTGGCACTGGTGGTGATGGTAGTGGTGGTGGTGGTGGAGACAGTGGTGTGAGGGAGGACGTCAATGCCCAGTTGGTGTTAGTGTTACAGAGACTACAGACAGACATGGAGAGTGTGTTACATCGCCTCAACACTCTGGAGACTCTCACACTCACACAGCATCACTCACTCTGTCACCACTGTCAGGTACGATAATACTCAAGTTCTATCTATCTATCTATCTATCAATATATCTATCTATATATCTATCTATTGTATATATGTAAAAAGTTAATTGTGTTGCCTTTTATGAAATAAAGATTTGAGTCTGAGTCTATCTGTATATATGTAAAATGTTACCATGTAACCTTTTATGAAATAAAGAATTAACTAACTAACTATCTAATAGTATCTATACAGTATACTGTACTGTACTCGGGCACATACCCCCCCCCCTCTTTTTTTTTTTTTTTTTTTTTTTTTTTTTTTTTTTTTTTTTTTTATAGCTGGGGTGGCCGACTAGATACAGAGCCCGAACAGGGACAACAAAACACAAAACAAAATATAAGATATACTAAAACAATAAAAAATAACACTCATTATACAGGCCTATATTCCTAGACAAACCCCATCCTTGTTGGTGGTAAGTACAGTACTGTACTATACAGTATTATTTCCGTAATTCTAGTTAGTCAATATTGTAGTATAAAAACTCGCAACTTTATTAGAGTAGGATTGAAATAATTTGACAGTTGATCATAGACTTCACCTGATTTAATAAACCTTCTCTATCATCTGTATATTTTCGTTATGTGGTGGATTGTGTTCTTTTATTTCAAAATTTTATTTTATTATCCCGGGAACTGCGGGAAGACTCTTAAGAGTTCCCCCGGCGGACTGCGGGAAGACTCTTAACCCAGTGAGACCCAGCGTCGCACGTGTTGCGTCGGAATCCTCCTCACATAGTTATCTGCAGTGACTCAAAAAGTGTGTTGCAAGCATTGGGAGAGTACGCCCCACGTGACCCATTGATCATCGATGTTATCCTGAAAATCCACGAATTAAAATGCAGCTCTCGATCCATCACCCTCTGTTGGATCCCCGCTCATGTAGGCATTGCGGGTAATGAACGTGCTGACGCCCTTGCTAAACAGGCCTGTCTAGGTGCTCCGGCATCCACTGTCCTCCGATCGGATGACCTAATTCCTGTAGTTCGACGGCATATTCATGAAAAGTGGCACTCAGAATGGAGGGATCAACCTTTGGGAGGTCACCTTCGTTCCATCAAAGACGACATTCACGTGTGGCCCTCTTCACTCAGCCCCTGTCGCGCTGACCAAACCCTCTTAACTCGATTACGCATAGGACACACGAGACTCACTCATGGATATCTAATGACCACTCCCCGTAGTCCTCCGCCAGAATGTCACCATTGTCACACAGTTCTTACTATCCCTCACATTTTATGCGTTTGTCCCATGTACGGCCCTGAAAGACGTCGCTTCTTGCGACACACCTCTTTAAAAGACATCCTTTCTGACTCAGATTCATTCTCGTTCATAGCCATCCGTCATTTCTTAGCAGCTCTTAATCTCTACGGTGAAATCTGACCAGTGACCTATATGACTTGACTTACTATCCCCCCGCCGACCACTAGCCTTATGAGGGCCTCGGCCCAGAGGGCTAGTTTAAATTAAACACGTCTTCAACAACAACAACAAACGTGTTGCGTCGGCAGTGTTTGATCACCAACTCCCAGCGACGCATCACGTGCGTCCGACATATAAAAAACACTTACGTGGCTCGTAAGGTAGGAAATGGCGGGAGAATAGGAGGGGGAGGTACCGTAGTGTGTGTGGGAGCCGGGCCAGTAGGTGTGAGCGGGCCGAGACAGCCGCGCGGCTGGTGGTGGTGGGCTTAGTGGGGATACTTTACACCCTTAGTTCACCGCCACTTTGAACCTTCATTACTCCGGTCGTATGGGAGCTAGAGGCTTGAGATTTATGTGAGACACTCCTTAGGATGTATGCCGTACAATGCCATACTCAGTTTTTACCCTAGTGCTCCCGGGCGGGTGGTCATGCGGGGGAGACGAACTATTGAAACCCCCCCGCCCCCCAAATGACCGAAATGATTTTTTTTTTTCATTTCTCACCATTCTCTTCCATTTTGGCTCAACACATTTTTTTGAGGCTCCCCCCCCCCCAAAAAATGTCCGAGGTGATTTTTTTTTTTTTTTTTTTTTTTTTTTTTTTTTTTTTTTTCATTTCTCATCCTTGTCTTCCATTTTAGCAAACAAAAAAAAATAAGTGAAAATGGCTTGGGACTGGGGTGAACAAAATATTATAACTAGCCGGGGCTCAACGGGTTAAGAGTAAGGGGAAAAAAAAAATCCATTTAACCCGTACAGCCCCAGCGACGCGTCTGACGCGTCGGCGATGTATGTAACGCACAGCCCCAGCGACGCGTCTGACGAGTCACCCTAATTGCTCCGACCGTAACCTCAGGTGTAGCCACTCGAGAGGGCTCAGATTTGTATGGGAACTGTGTACGTATCCCACGCAACCGTGCCGATGGTTGAAAACTCTCAAAGTCCACGTGCGTGCGCGTGAGCGCGCAATAACCTGTTTTTTTGGGGTAATTGCCTTCAATTTTTTACTCTTGTAAAATACGTTTTCGAGGGCTCTGTAGGACCATTCTTTAAGCTTTTTGAGCGTTTTTTCGTGGTTTTTCCTTCATTCCTAACCCATTCGCTATTGTTTCTGGAATAAAACAATTTTTTGAAAACCGGCCGGGTTCTGGTGAACAAACAATACAAAACTAGCCGGGGCTCCACGGGTTAAAACACCCAAAAAAAAAAAAAAAAATGTGGCCCCTGGGCCATGCCAAATATCACTCCTCCACCTCCCCTCCTTCCCCACTTTCCTCACCTTCAGTTATCACCTATTTTCCCTGTTATTCCCTTATTCTGTGGTATATTTTCGTGCTAACATTAGCGAGTTGCAAGCAGGGCATTGTCATCACTGTTAGCAAGCGAGTGCAAGAGAGAGAGAGAGAGAGTATCGATCGACAGTCTCTCTCCAGACGTGGAGAAAAGTGGTGGGAAGGGAGGTTGCCTCAGCCATACATTATGTAACTCCCTGCCTGTATCGCTGATTTTGACCATCCAAACGCTGTTTCCACTTGTTTTATTGTTGTAACAGGTTAATACCTTTATAATCAACCTATATTAGGTGCATATGGATAAGTATTAATGCTATTTATGGTAAAATAATGATGTTAGTGATGGGAACAGCTCAAATACGTCAGCACAGGAGTGTGGTGTCTCATACCCCCCATGCGCACTTCAGAGGTTAAGCGTTATTTCCACATAGCGATTTTGATTAGTTCTTTTGCATTTATCTTGTATCGTCCCAGTTTTGGTTTGTTTATTTTGTAAGTTTTACATTATAATAGTAGTACTTCTCGTTCTGGATCAAGATAAGTTCAAACATAAGAAAGGGTTTGAATATTACCAAATGGTATAACTTATCCTTTGGAATTATGAATTCCCGTAACAGGCTATCACTCTGAGTGCTATTCACTGATTGACTTATTTCGGCTTCAAATTTCAAGTAATACTAATAATGCAAATCAGAAGGAAAATTAAATCTGAGTAACCGATGGCCTGTTACTCTTTTAACCCTCCAGCCCCGGCTATGTATTATATATATATTACTCGAAACCCGGGTGTTTTGGCCGAAAAACGTCTAGGCTAGGCTACCGTATATTCGTTAATCAGACTGCATCCCGCATTCCCGCGCATCCCCAAGCGTAGCTGTGTTATTTACCTGTAGAATGGCATTAAGTAGAGCTCTCTAAGTCAACTGGTTGAGCTGTGATGATGATTTCATTGGAGATAACTTTATGGCCAACACAGCCACTTTACACCACTTTTCGATACTTAACAACAACATACAGGCACACACGAACAAGCGACGCTCTCCTTCTTGTGGCCGGAGATGCGGGGCGTCGGTCCAGCCGGCTGTTGTTTACATGCGTCGGACCGACGCCTCGCACACGAAGCTCACAGGCTTTCAACCACTGGGCGTTCAAGAGGCCTTCCGGGTACCTGTTATATGCTTTTTTATGGGCGTTCAAGAGCCCTTCCGTGGTGAGAGGGTTAAGTACCGGTAATATATAATCGGGCTGACTAAGCATTGTAAGTCTGCGATATATATATTTGCGTGATAATCAGTTTCCTTATAACATATAGTGGTTCCAAATGTTTCGTCCACTCGCCTTTAACCCTTCTTGCCCGGGCAGCATTTCTAAATGTTCATAGTCTTACCCGGGCGATCTGGCCAAAAAAAGTTGTAAGTAAACATAGGTCTATTTTTTATAATTTAATACTGTAGCTAGAGAATTCACACAAATCTCAAAATGTAGCCCTTGTATCTGTAGACTGGCGTTGAGTAGAGCTCTCTAGGTCAACTGGTTCAGGTGTGATGACGATTTCCGTGGAGAGAGTTTTGCCGCGTATTTTTCCATATCGGACACTTTGGAAGACTTATTTTCGCTATAACTAGCAATGGCGGACAAGTACGGACTGATAAGCGATGTAGTTGAGGCTTGGTGGCGCTACGATCGACTATGTCAACAAACGTTTTGCCGCGCGGCTTTCAAAGCACGCTTAGCACACTTTCAAGCATACGGATTATAAAATGCTGCCCGGGTTGGAGGGGTTAACCTGACTAACTAATTTGCTAATATGGCCTTGGCCTTGCTTGGGACCTTGGGGCTGCTTGGCCAGACAGCCTGGGGAACAACAACTTGAATGGGTATAAGACACGATTGCACTCTGGTGAGTTGCAGCGTTTACTACGGCTGTACATGCCGGTGTGTATTTGCTTGCAGCACATCGGACCGTATATCACTCCCCCTAAAGGATACCGACTTGCCTCTTGTTCCCCTTCTATTGGGGGACAGTTGCGCACTGCGATCCTGGTCCGTAATGACCATGCATACTCGGTCTTCCATTTAGACCCGGCCCCTTTCCAAACAGTGGCCATCTTTATCTCTCTACCCAAATTGCCACGTTTAACAATCTGCTCCTTATATAATCAGCTATCATGCCACTATTCCCCACATGACTTGACATCCCTCATTGGTCAATTAACCCAACCATACCTATTACTATTGCCATTACTATGCAATAAAGTCTTTATCTTAGCACTGTCTTGGTATGATAAGGAGAAAGCAGAGGTGCTGGGGAAATACTTTGGGGGGGTACTAACAGTGGAGTCGGAGGATGCAGTGCCTACTATTCCCATGAAACAGGCACCGGCACTAGAACTAGTAGAGTTTTCCCATGCTAGAATAAGAAGGGCTATAGAAAAAATGAACAGAAGTAAGTCACCGGGACCGGATGGGATACACCCAAGAATCATAAAGGAAGGAGGGGAGATGTTAGTAGAGCCATTGAAAATGTTATTTGAGGTATCGTTTAATACAGGACAAATCCCGATGGACTGGAGAGAGGCGAACATAACAGCTATATTTAAGAAGGGAAAGAGAAATGACCCAGGGAATTATAGACCAGTCAGTTTGACAAGTGTTGTGTGTAAACTAATGGAAACGGTAATTAGAGAAGGAATAATGGATCATATGAAGTCAAACCAACTTTTCAGTGGGAGACAGTTCCGATTCTTGCCGGGGAGGTCGACGGTACTACAGCTAATTAAGGTGGTAGATGATGGATGCAAATTCTAGAAGATGGTGATGTAATAGACGTGGTATATTGCGATTTTATGAAGGCCTTCGATAAGGTCCCACATAAAAGGTTAATAGAGAAAGTTAGAAGCTATAATATAGGGGAGAAATGTGTGAAATGGATAGAAGCCTTCCTGAAAGATCGGAGACAGAGGGTACTGGTGAATGGAATAGGCTCGGGGTGGAGGGAAATTACAAGTGGGGTACCTCAGGGATCTGTGTTGGGACCACTGCTGTTCGTTATATTTATCAACGACTTGCCTGAAGTTATAACTAATGGAAGTGAGGTATACCTGTATGCGGATGACACTAAACTGTATAGAAGAGTGAGGAGTAAGGAAGATATGGGTTTGCTTCAAGGAGATGTGGAGGGCATGAAGGGATGGTCTGAGCATTGGTTAATGCCTTTTCATCCAAAAAAATGCAAGTACATGCGGATTGGGACCAGCAAGATAGACAAGGTAGGATACAGTATGTATGAAGCGATGGAGGAAGTGAGTGCAGAAAAGGATATAGGAGTAGTGATAGACAATAAGTTAAATTTCTCAGAACATTAGCGGAAAAGATAAACAAAGCCAATAGAATTGTAGGGCTGATAAGGAGGACATTTGTGTCACTTGACGAAGAAATCTTCAGGAATCTATATACAGCGCTGGTTAGGCCGCACCTGGAATATGCAAACCAGGTGTGGGCTCCATATATGGTAAAGGATATAGAAGCAGTGGAGAAAGTGCAGAGGAGAGCTAGCAAGCTGGTACCAACGTTGAAGAACGCGGGCTATGAGCAGAGGTTGAGGACACTGGGGCTTCCGACACTGGCATATAGGAGAAAGAGAGGGGATATGATAGAGACTTTTAAGATAGTGTCAGGAAAGTACGATGAGGATGTGTGTGAAGGTATCTTCTTGATGCGGGAGGGAACAAGAACGAGAGGACACTCTAAGAAAATTTACAAAGAAAGAAATAGGCTTGAGAAGGCAAAGAACTCATTTTGTGATAGAGTGGTAAATGAGTGGAACGCACTGCCCCAGTATGTAGTCGATTCCGAATCAATAAGGGAGTTTGAAAGTAATCTTGATAAAGCATGGGGAAGACAAGATTTGAAGTTTGATTATAAAGCAAAGATACAGAATAGTAAAAATGTTGCGTCTGCTACCGCCGCCGCCAACACCGTGAACGACCGCAGCAGTGCAAGTACTGGTACTGAGCTGGATACACAGGCATAGTTGCCTTTTTCCAGAGGATCTACTGTAAGAAACTGTACTGTAAGATACTGTAAGTATGGCACTGCCGAGGCTGGTGGGGTGCGGATAGGTGCCACAGGGGATGGAGTCTCACCTGGGCGCTGTTGTTGTTGTTGTTGTTGTTGTTCCCCAAGCTGCCTGGCCGAACAGCCCCAAGGCCCCGAGCAAGGCCAAGGTCATAACCGAGCGCCCCCACAGAACCCTCCCCGCCGACCACAATAAAGCCTGGGTGACCGAAGCCACTCCATGGCGGAGAGCTGAAGAGGGTGCGGAAATGCCCGGGAAACCAAAGCCCCACCCAGGGCCTGTGTCCCTCAGCAATTAGGAAGAAAAAGTTGAGGGGCAAGGGAAAAATGTGACGCTTTGGCTTCCAATCTTGGTAGATTGGGAGGTCAATCCACGTTAGAGACGCCGTCACTTGAGATCTAGAAAATATATAAGTAAAAGGAACAGTCAGAGTAAGCTATGGGTATGGCAGAGATTGCTCAGTTCTCACTCTGATAGACCAGCCCATCACCACATGATTAGAACCCAATCCTCTCAGCATCAGCTAGGAAAGGCCCTAGAAAGCCGCCTTTGGCGGGGGGGATAGCTCCCCTATTTCAACCCTTTGCGGGGTTGGGCGCCCGCCGGCGCTGTTTGGCACCACACCTGTGTCGGCAACAGTGTTTGCATATTGGAGCAGTGTTGGCCCGTTGGGCCAGGACTTTATTGTTCTATAGTCCAATTGCCTAATATATACAGTGGAGTCTTGTTATGGTACTGTCTTTTTGTAACACTTAAGGCTGGTGTGGTTGCAGGTGCAAGGGCTGCAGGGGGACTCTGTCGAGTCTTGCTGAGGCACGGTTAGCACTATACCAACATCAGCCACAATGATGACTTGGTGTGGCAGTGCTGTGGCGGGACTTTATTGTACTACAGTACAATCCAACTACTGAAAGGCAACCCCATCTGAGCCATTACAATGCATGTATTGGAAAATGATGTTAACCCATACCATACCGTAGGATACAGTAATAAAAGCCCCTGCAGTCCCAAGCACTGTGGCAAAAATGGCAGGAGAGACCATCTTTTCACCTCAAGAGATGGAGCAAGACTGGCCCAGTCACCCTTCAGCGGGTCTTATATAAGCTGAGAAGTGTTGCGAGACCGGTAGCAGTGCTTAAACAGTCGTGTTACCAACTACAGGGTTGTACAGGCAGTTACAAGGAAAGTACATTACTGACGAATATACTCGGACCTGGGACTGGAGAGTTACTTATCTACTGACGAATATACTCGGGCCTGGGACTGTAAGGGTTAAACCATTGTTGTTGTTGTATACCTCTTATTAGGGGACTTCAATGCCCACTCCTCTTTATGGGGCGGACCTCGGTCTGATATTTTCGGCACTCACATAGAGCGGTTGATATTAACAACTGAGCTATACTGCTTCAACCAAATGGCCCATACTTACCGATCCTCCACACATGACTCATTCTCTGCTGTAGAATTGTCTGTGGCAAGCGAGTCTGTGGCTCCTCATTTTGATTGGGCTGTCCTTAACGAACGTTTTTCCAGTGACCACTACCCTGTTCTTCTCCGGCACACTGAACCGACTCCCTCCATTCAACTGCCGCAGTATAACGTCTCCAAAGCCGACTGGTGTTCCTTTCGGTCATTGTTCAGCAGCATCAGTTAAGGGTGGATGGGACTCGTTAGTCTTGGTCGACAACTCATCTAGGGGAGACAACCTTATACAAATCCGGGTGGATGGGACTCGTCAGCCTTGGTTGGCAACCTGTCTAGGGGAGTAAACCTGATACAAATCCGTACTGCTTACCTAAGGGTAAGGCAGGTTAGTGGATGGATTAGCCAAACACCACTGTAGAAAAATAGTGCTAACAAGATGCACAGAGGGCCTCGGAGTCGGACGGATCCTAAATTGAGTGGTCAATCCTGTAAGTCCTTAACTAAACTGGCTCGGATTGTCCCTCTCACAGTGAATAGGTCCGCTTGGGGGCATTCTGTGTATGGCCACCCTCGTAAGGGGAGTAAGGCGTCCGGCAATAGATAGATAGATAGATCAGTGACTTTCATTGTGATGAGCCCCCAGACACGAACTTTACTTATTTCATGGATTTTCTCCACTCTGTGGCCTCTGCATCCATTGCTAAGACATTTTCTTGAACCTGAGCACATCAGGTTCTGTGGTGGTCACTTGCTCTGATTGTGCTTTGGTTACCTTTTTAACCCTCTCCGACATATGACGCGATTTTGAGCCTATTAGGGATACTTTAAAACCTTTGTTACCATCAGGGGTATTTAGAAACCTTTAGTTTAGTTACTTCAACCTCTGCAGTTGTCTTTGAGTTAGCTGTGGGCAGAAAACTAATTTTGGAGAAGTAATTATAAGAGTGAGAGAACTCTATTTCTTATTGCTAATCTGGCAACCTCTGTGTCATATGAGTCTGAAGGGGTTAAACACCACATTGAAAGGACCCTCCATCGGCTTTGTGCATGTTTTGTAGAGACCAGATTGCTCATATCACATTCTGATAACCCGACATTGATTCCCAATCTCATCCGGGATGCTCTGCACCTCTCATCATTGAAGACTTTTCACAACAGGGTCTCTATATTGACTAAACGAGCGATCATCATCATCATCATATACAGGTGCAAATGTAGACTGCTCCCAAGTACATGGTTATATTTCCATACTTCTGTCCCAGGCTATATGTCTACCAACTTGATGTGATGCTGGAAGGTGTAACTGGCCTCATACACTTCCCAACAAAGATGCATTCTCGGACTATTGGATTGGCCACATAATGTTGATGATGGGTGTCTCTAAAACCTATATTAATCCTTTATTGTGAAAATCCCTCTACAGCATTCTTTCCAAAGGCATTCCTCTGTGGTTCCCCTAATAATAATAGTTATTTCCTGGAGATTTGTTTTCTTTTTTTCTATGTGAATGAAGGAGACAAAAGGCATAACTGCCTGCAGCGAGTGCCTCCCCCAGAGTTCAAAGAGTGACAGGGCCAAAATCAAGGGACGTTTGAGCTAAAATGCCTGGACACACAGAGTTTGAGACAATTTAAGTCATAGGAAGAGGGAAAGACTGATTCTGGGAGAGAGTTCCAGAGCTCAGTAGTTGAATTGAAGAAAGTCTGAGAATAGCGTTTCACTCTTGGGTTGAAGAGTTGCACAGAGTAGGGGTGGGATTGTGTTGCAAGGCGGGTTCTACGTACCCTACGTAGAGGAGGTGGTATACACTGGGAAAGCTCCGAGGAACACTGATTATTGTACAGTAGTAGCGATACAATAACGAGAGAGATGCAACATTGCGGCGAAGAGAGAGATGGAAAGTTGTTATTGTTAATTAGAGTTCATAACAGAGATCAGAGGGTGAGGAAGTTGGGCAAGTTAGAAGTGGACAGTGGAGAGAAATATATTATGAATTATAATGTAAAACTTGCAAAACATACAAACCAAAACTGGGACGACTCAATATATAGACAAAAGAACTTATCAAAATCGCTATGTGGAAATAACGCTTTAGTAAAATATAATTTTGAAATAAAAGAACACAAAACCACCACATAGGATGTACATCACTACATGAGCAAGTGAATCTGTTTCCCAAGCAAATTGATCACACATATACCAACGCACTCTCGTCATATTCAAGGAATTAGTCAATTTGGGAAGTTCAGGACGTTCTGCATGAATAAAGAAATTACAATTTATGTAATAGTTCTATTTAAACAAATTTGCAATTTTACAAGATATTAACAATAGTACAAAAGTATAAACAGTATAAAGTATATACAGTAGTATAAAGGGCTGATCATCCGGGAGGGGGATTGTCATGTAAGGGATTGGTAGGATAGAGAAATGCTGGGGGAGAGATAAGCATGTTGGGCTATTGAAAGAGGTGTAATCCAAAAGAGAAGGGTTATAATGTACAGTACAGTACAGTACTTTGTTTGTTGAGTACAGTATATTTGACATGTTGTTGTTACTTTCCCCAGAGTGGCAGTGGTAGTGTCGGTCTGGGTGATAATACCAGCCGTACAGAACGCTCCTGGTGGCCATTCCCAGAACTCTCCCCACGCTCCACATTCTTCCTGCTGATGTGGCCGTTCATTCTCCACGGGGGCCTCAAACTACTCCCGCTCATCAGGTTTAGACGGAAGCGCTCTTAGCAACAACACGGTAGCCTAACCCTCTGTTGCTGACAGCTTGTACTCCTAAATACCCATTCCCTTGCTAAGTACACCATACTTGAATTACATATATTTTTATTCTACAACTTCGACGCAGTTTTGAATGTGATAGTAATAGTATTAAAATAGTTTAACCAAACCACTGAGTCTGACGAGAATGTCACAGCCCTCTCCTGAAATTTGATAGATATTAGATAGATAGATATATTTGATATTACGTAGAGTACTATTTTGGTTTTATGTTAGTTTCTCAGACATACAAGATCATTTGTACAACAGATGTTTTTAATCCTAGTGTAATTTGGGACTGTTTGGTGTACTTCTACAATGGCAAGGATGATTGCTCACATAAAAACCTAGACATATTTCAACATAGTCACTCTTAGCATCAATAAGGGTTCCTTGACAATAGTTCAATATATGTTAACATCTATATACATTAATTACCATTAAATGGATTAACTTTAGACAGGGATTCATGCTTTGAACGTGGATAAAATGTAATAAGCCATAGTTTGGAAACATGGCCACATATGAAAAAACACCGCATACGTATATGTTTTTCCATAATTGGAAGTCATTTTCCCATAACTGTGACTACATGTTATCCAAAGTTGTCTGAAGTTACTTACCTTTTTGAAGTTGGTCAGTTTTAACAGTAGTGTATATCTTTTAAGTAGGTATGGATGTGTAGTGTTATCAAAATAATTCCATGAAACCATAAACTGGTTTCAGCTTTATGAATGACACTAAAAACTTCCAGGCTTCACTATACTAACAAGATTTTTCATTAATATGCACTAAATATCACTTACATAGGATGTAAGTGATAAATGTTTTCAAAATGGTCACATACAAGTTAGTGTTTCGTGAACCAAGTAGCGGAGTAAATAGCCATACATCATATTACTGACTCGGTTGACACACCAGTACCATGGTAAATACCGATACACAATAACCTAGATCACTTTATTATTTGGGTTGTAGTTCGTCATTATGTACAAAAACAGAGCACACTGAGAGATACTAGTAGATTATATATGATTGTTGAGTCTCAGTTTAGGATTTGATTGGGACATAATTTGGGCTATATTAGTTCATGATGGGGACTGACTCTATGGAAGGGCTGGTTTAAAGAGTGTGTCTGTATAGTTAGATTAGAATATTTGGATGGACTACAATTGAAGAGAGCGTTTGCAGATTAGAGCTTGTGGTCAAACTCTAATATAGCCCTTTAACTTGGACTGGGTAGTGGGAGTGAACTTGAGGGTGAAAAATATCCAGAAATGTTAAATAGAGAGGTAAATTCGTCACTGAATACTATTGTTCAGACATTTACTGCACCTCGATCTTTCAGAAAAATGGGTAGAGTCCGGACCGATTCTGGGTCCTTTGAGTCCAAACGAGAGAAGTTTTACTTTCATTTAAGATTTTGAGAACAGTTAGTTAGTCATACAAGTCCTGTTACAGGTTAAATAAGTTTCACTCACTGTCCACTGTAGTAATGAATGTCACCCACATATTTAATATAGTCTATAAACGTAGAACATTATTTGAAAGAGTTTCTTGTAATAAAAAAAAGGGTGTGTGGTGGATGCTACAGTATATCCTATGTAAAATGTATTGTCTTTGTCAGATAGTCAAAATCTATAGTTTACCAAAAAACTTTTTCATTATTTGAGTGATATCTAAAGAAATTAAAATGTAAAACTTGCAAATAAAGTCAAACCAAAACTGGGACTAAGACAATAAAAAGTCAAAACAACATATCAAAATCGCTATGTGGAAACAACGCTTACTAAAATAAAATTTATGAAATGAAAGAACACAATCCACCACATAGGGTGTACATTACTACATGAGCAAGTTAATCTGGTTCCCAAGCAAACTAATTGCACACGTAACAACGCACTATCGTCACGTTCAGGGAATTAGTCAATTTGGGAAGTCCGGGACGTTCTGGCAAATATTACTAAACTCTGCATCAATAAAAGAAACTACAATTAGTGTTAAAATGTTATATTAAAATCAAATTTTCAACTTGACAAGACATTAACAATAGTACAAAATAAAAATTAATAAGATCTATATAATATTACAAAAAATACATATATAGCACTCACTAACGATAGTGCTATCGGGTAGGTACCTGTAAGCATAGCATGCCTCAAGTGACCCCTATCAATAACTACCCTACAAATAACCTACATTTATCGTACAAATAAACTAAGGAAATCGCAAAAGCAAGCAATTGATACTACCGACAATGAATAGATATAATATAAAGACAAATAATTACAAAATATGAAATAGTAACAACAGATTTAAACAAAGGAACATTAACTTATCATTTATACAGTACTGTGCTAGTTACATTTGTGTTTTATCTATAGAAAGGAACATTAACTTCTCATTTATACAGTACTGTACTATAGGTAGCGCCAACAAACTTGACAATAATCTTGACCCCTTAACTTCTCATAACTCAAAATTAATGAAAGCAATCGAGCTGACATTTCTATCACTTGGGAAGAGACCACCAGGAAATAGGTGTGAATATTTACAGCCAATTTGTTCTAGGCCCTTTTGAGTTATTAGAAGTTAATGGGTCAAGATTACTGTCAGGTTTGTTGGCGTTACCTATAGTTACATTTATGTGATGTAGAAAGAAAGGAACATTAACTTTTCATTTATACAGTACTGTACTAGTTACCTTTATGTGATATCTAAAGAAAGGAACATTAACTTTTCATTTTTACAGTACTGTACTAGTTACCTTTATGTGATATCTAAAGAAAGGAACATTAACTTCTCGTTTATACAGTACAGTACTGTACTAGTTACGAACTATTAAAAACATTTAAATACTGTCTAAGGAAACTGATGGTACTGTAGCTAAAAATTATGCAGTTTATGTACTGCTATACGCTATACGCAGATGACCTAGTACTTATCGCAGATAGTGTGCGGGATGCCGAGGCCAAGCTCAGAAGATGGAGAGGGCGTGGCAAGTAAAGGATTAAGAGTTAATATTTATTATGTTCTCTCCACCAACCAACTTTACTCCTAAACTCGATTAATGAATTTAACAAACATATGTGGCAGTCCGGGGATTGGAACCCAGGACACTCACACCGAAAATCAACACAATTATGCATTGCGCCACGAAGATAGTTAAAACCAATGTTTTAAACAGTAGATTAGGGCTTGGAAAGCTAGAAAAAAGTGGTGCATACCCATGTGCAGTATGCAGAAAAGGGGTGGGCGCAAACTTAATACAGTGTAGCGTCTACCGCTGCTGGGTATATCACTGGAAGAAACGCTGCACTAGAATAAAGGGATCTTTACTGAGGAAGAAATCCGAAATTGAGAAATTGTATGCATAGTATGCAAAGGTGAGCTTGTGTTCAATGACCGGGTCGAGAGTGTTAACTTTGGCAATGAGGCATTGGAGATGGTGGACAAATTTTACTACTTGGGAGATACCATCTCTGCCAGTGTGGGGCTCAGGCCGTCACTATCGCCACTTCGCCAGAATAAGATGCGGCTGGAGAAAGTTTATAGAACTGTTGCCACTACTTACCATGAGAAGACTCCCTCTCCTTGAAGGGAAAGGTGTATGCTTCATGTGTTATAAGTGCAATAACATATGCTTCAGAAACGTGGCCTGTCAGCATCTCCGCAATCTCACCTGTCCTTCCTCATAGTACAGTACCCACATTCACACTTCCGAACATAAACTTGGGGGAAGAATCTGCGGTAGTGTCCTTTTGCGATTTCATATCAACAGACTTACGTTTTCTCTGATAGTTATTTTTTGTCATGATTGGTATTTTTTGCCAACGTTTGAGGTCACTATCCCCAGGTATCCAGCTCCAGGCAACCCCGGGCAGTTGTCACCCAAAGGCCATCCCAAGATTTTAATAGGCGTGGGACCTAGGGGCCTCGGGGCACGCCACCAGAACCAACCGTATCCATTCGGCCACATTCAGCCAACTATTTTAAGACGTTTATCCCCATCTAGGTGTCGATTTCTTCCTGGCGAGCGATAGCGAGCCAGCATTATATGAAGAATTTTTCTATCGAAAAATGTACAAATTTAGCCTGCTGTCAAACAAAAATAAAAAATATGCTGGCTCGCTACCGCTCACCAGTAAAAAATTGACACCTGGATGGGGATAAACGTCTTAAAACAGTAGGCTGAATGGGGCCAAATGGATACAAGCCAGAGAAAGATAGAAAAGGACAGAACAAAAACAGGTCACCCCCCTTAAGTATGATGATGCAAAGATGAATTATTCTGGCTTACATTAGGCAGTTTATTTCAGCTTTGCAAAGGTTTATGGGAATCAAAAAGATTAAAAATATCTCCCTTAACCCATTCTCCTTGCCTGATTCTTCCTAAACTGAATAAAACTGTTTAAGGGAGCCCACCTCGCTGTTTTTTTCTCTTTCTCTCCCTCTCTCTTTGGCTTGTATTCATTCGGCCCCATTCAGCCTACTGTTTTAAGATGTTTACCCCCATCCAGGTGTCCATATTTTCCTGGTGAGCGGTAGAAAGCCATTACAGTATATATATATGTTTTTTGTTTTGTTTTTTTACAGCAATCTAAATTTGTACATTTTTCGATAGAAAAATATCTCCGGCGAAGTCGGATTTCTCCATACAATGCTGGCTCGCTATCGCTCTTCAGGAAGAAATCGACACCTGGATGGGGATAAACGTCTTAAAACAGTTGGCTGAATGGGGCCGAATGAATACAAGCCAGGGAAAGAGAGAAAAGGAGAGAAAGATAAAAAAAAAAAAAACGGTGACCGCCCTTAATGGTAGCCAGAATAATATGAAGAAAGACGTCATCTTACATTAAAATGTAAAACTTATAAAACAAACAAACGAAAACCAGAAACCACACAATATAAATTATATTTTTTCACCAACCAACTCTACTTCTAAACTCAATTAATGAAATCAACAAATACATGTGGCAATCCAAGGACTCAAACCTTGGGTACTCACACCGAAATTCCGCGCATTTATGCATTACGCTATCAACACAGAGGAACTTTTGAAAATGACTGTGTGGAAATACAAATGATGCGAGTGTGAGGCAATAATATTTTCATTTTGAAAAGACCTCCGTCTACGTATTGTGAAAAACCTGTTATCCTCCGGTAAATTGCAGGTGAAGAATGGTCACAACCCAGAGATTTGTCAGTTCTGTCTTGTAGTCCTGGGGGTAAAAGTTGGACAACAACCTTCATGATAAATTGTGTACAGTAATGCACAGAGAGAACTGTAGTTGTTGTTGTTGCTGTTCCCCAGGCTGCCTGGCCGAACAGCCCCAAGGCCCCGAGCAAGGCCAAAGCCATAACCGAGCACCCCCAAAGAACCCTCCCTGCCTACCACAATAAAGCCCGGATGACCGAAGCCACTCCATGGCAGGGAGCTGAGGAGGGTGCGGAAACGCCCGGGAAACCAAAGCCCCACCCAGGGCCTTGTGCCCCTCAGCAATTATGAAGAGAAAGTTGAGGGGCAAAGGAAAAATGTGATGCTTTGGCTTCCAATCTGCCAACCTCTAGGTTGGCAGATTGGGAGGTCAATCCACGGAAGAGACGCCGTCACTTGAGATCTAGAAAATATATAAGTAAAAGGAACAGTCAGAGTAAGCTATGGGTATGGCAGACATCGCTCAGTTCTCACTCTGATAGACCAGCCCATCACCAATGAGAACTGTAGTAACTGTAGATGGTTCACTTTTTGGACGATTTTTGCATGTATTCATTATTTTTCTAGTTTCCTCCCTAGACCTCCATCAAATTAAAAAAAACATCCATTAGATCCCCCTTCTAGATTAATTTGTACATTTTTCGGTAGAAAAATTTCCCGGTCAAAGGCTGGTTCTTCCAACATTACTGGCTCACTATCGTTCGCCAGGGAAAAAATTGACACCTAAATAGCACGAAAGGTCTAAATATTGACTAAGAAATGGGGCGAAAGGTCTTAAAATTGACTAACTAATGGGGCAAACATCTTAACATTTGAAAACTAATGGGGCTAAACATGAGGGAAAAAGTGGTCCAGAAAACCGGCCCATCCCCCCTTAAAGGTAGGTTTTTGCCTTTACTGGATCCTCTTCTCCCTAATATTTAACCCCATTCGTTTTCAGAGTTTAGGATGTTTGCCCCATCACTTTGGCTATTTTAAGTTCTTTCGCCTCATTTATGTCAATTTTAAGACCTTTCGTGCCATTTAGGTGTCAACTTTTTCCTGGCGAGCGATGGCGAGCCTTTAATTTAACAGGAAATTCTACTGGAAAATGTACAAATTTAATTTGAAAGGGGTCTTGAGAGTTTTTTTGTAAACTTAATGGAGGTTTAGGCAGTAAACTAAAAACCTCTCCTTAATTTAATAGTGTTATAAGCAAATACAAAGAGGAGCTATTAAAAAGTTACTGAAAAAAATAGGGACTATAAATTAATGTTTTCATCTTAAAATTTGTTAGGTTGTCATCTGGTTTGTTGGTGAACTATTGACTCCGGCTGTACAGTCAGAAGCCAAAGTTCCCTCTTGCTGTTTATTGTTGTTGTTGTTCCCCAGGCCGTCTGACCGAACAGCCCCAAGGTCCCGAGCAAGGCCAAGGCCATAACCGAGCGCCCCCACAGAACCCTCCCTGCTTTACCACTAAGAATACCCAGGTGACCGAAGCCGCTCCCATCCCTCTTGCTGTTGCTCTGAGTGATGTTATTGTCCCTTATATGTGATGGCCTCACTTTAATGTTGGTCTGGGTGTCATTCAACAATTATTATGTTCCCTCCACCAACCGACTTTACTCCTAAACTCAATTAATGAAATCAACAAATACATGTGGCAGTCCAGGGATTCGAACCTAGGATGCTCACACCAAAATTCAGTGCATTTATCCATTGCGCTACGAAGACAGTTGAAGAAAGGTGGACAAGCCTACGATTTATTATGCAGTTTCGAATCCTGCATATCAATCTAAGCATGTACTGTACACACTTTCCAACTGCGATATCATAGGCTATAGATAGATGAATGGAAG
Source organism: Paralithodes platypus (assembly GCA_032716605.1). Taxonomy (NCBI): domain Eukaryota; kingdom Metazoa; phylum Arthropoda; class Malacostraca; order Decapoda; family Lithodidae; genus Paralithodes; species Paralithodes platypus. The sequence goes on from CM064535.1 coordinate 25,500,865, forward strand.
GAGTAATTAATGGGGCCTTAACCCTAAGGAAGGCCTCTCTATGAACTACCCCTGAACCTGAATGAATTATTATGTTTAGGAAAGATTTCTTGAAATTAAAGGGGTAAAACTATTTTAGTTGATCCTTTTTACTCCCACATGTCTTTCTAACAGTAAATAAAATTATCTGATGATAAGCTAGCATAGGAGAAAAGATGGCGACATACCACTCAAAGAATGAACTTCAAGGATAGAACAAATTATATCCCTGAAAAAGTTTAAGCTAAGTGTTGGGGCAGGAAAGAGGACCAAGCTTTCAGTGGCCTTGGTTTAACTTGACTAAGTGCAAAGGTTGTAAGGAACCTTTGCTAATGATCGTACAGATGGCCATATAAATTTGTACCCTCTCCGTACTTTTATTTATGAAAGAAAACGTAGCATGATTGACTCGCAAGAATAATTTACTATACTACTGTTAACCCTTTCGCGTACCAGAACGTGATAGCGGCTTTTCTGTGATACTGTACTTTAAAACCTTTGTGACCATCAAGGGTGTTTAGAAATCTTTAGTTTAAATTACTTCAACCTCTGCAGTTATCTTTAAGCGAGTTGTGGATAGAAAACACATTTTGGAGAGGTAATTAAGTGAGTAAGAGAATTCTATTTCTGAATACTAAATGGCAACACTTTCAATCAGATTAGAACAAAGCTCTTAAGAGTCTTAATATTTCATTTGACTTATCAATGATTCCTGGAGGTCCTGTTTGAATCCTTTCAGACTATGATGCCCATTTCCTTTAATTTTGGCAATCATTAGACAATTTTATTCAGTTTAGAAAGGGTCTTTAGCGGTGAAATTGGGTACAAACTCTCATTTAACCTTCTTAGTTCAACAATAGCTTTCTAAAGTGAATGAAAGCATCTATTATATGCCAGAATGTAATAAATGGAAGCATCATAGCTGTTGTTGTTGTAGTTCCCCAGACTGTCTGGCCGACCACTCCCGAGTCCGGTTGACCGAAGCCGCTCCGGATGCTCGGGCCCCCGAAGGGGCCAGGGAGAGAGAAGGTCTGTCTCTGAGAGGGCAGCGGGGGAGGGGATCATCAACCCATAGGCTTGCACCCCCAGGCCAATGCCCCCCTTGCAGTGCCACCCAATCGGGCGATCTCGCCAGCACCAAGAAGGAAAAGTAGTAAAGTATAAAGACAGACAGAAATGGCTAAGGTAGGGTAGAGGATGCCAAACCTCAATCTGGATAGGACCAGCCTCCACCCATCATAGTATACTGACAGAGTTAATCTGAATAAATCATCTGATGGTAGCAGTAAAAAAATAACAAAGATTTGACTTAGTGTTACTGTCTCACCTGAATTTATTATTAACCTTTCGCCTGCGGTGCCCGACTTTAGACGGGCTCCAAAATCTGGTTATTATGTGTCTTGGGGGGAGTGAGGCAAGCGAATGCAGGCAGCGCGGGATCCCTTCGTCCGTTGCCCACCATGGCTGAGCGTGCACTGACGTGCGGGAGTCTTCGCCCGCACCATTGCAGTTACATATAGCAAAAACAGCTCAAAACCGCTAATTTTTAGCGATTTTTGTTGATCTTTAAAAGATTGTTGCAAGACAACCAGATGTCGTACAGAGATGATTCAGGTGTCATTGGGAAGCTCTATATTACTGTACTTTCATGGATATATCCTTGTATTACATTCTGGCTCTTGTATATGCATGAAAATGTGCAGTGAATGAAGGTCACTTATGGTTAAAAAACCTGCAGGTAGAGGGTTAACAAGTGCACACTACAAACTTACCTTTTTGTATACAGTAATTGGTTTTAAGTACACATTACCAAACTTATTTTTATACAATATATATATATATTATATTAAACTTACATTACTGTATATATTATATTAAACTTACATTACTTACCATATTTTGTTAATATTGTATTGGTATTATTTTAGCAAACATGATCACAATTATTATTCTGTTTGCTGTACAGTACTTGTTTTGTTTTTCTCTCACTCTCACTCACTCTCTATATATATATAATATATATATATATATATACTGTATATATATATATATATATATATATATATATATATATATGCTGTATATATATGTATGTATACACTGTACAGTATATATATTTGTGATGTGTGTTCAATTTCATATTTTTAATACTAAATATATAGGTCAGTAAAACACCATTTATCAATAAAATAGTACTATATATATATATATATACTCTGTGTAAAACAATCCAAGAATTTACAACATGTGTGTACAGCTATAATTCATCACTTATAACTTTATAGTTTTAAACATATTACCAGTATTCTATAATAGTTTCCCGTGGAAATATCACCTAGTGGGGTTATCATACTGAGATGACTTTTAGGACACTTGGCTACCACCAAAAGATTATAAAGACAAGTAACCAAGTCTTCCTAAACACAGTTTGATAAGCTTTAACCTGACGTCACACCAGTTATTTTAGTGGAAAATTGTATCTCGTGCAAGTCATCATATTATTTGGATGAATTTTTACTACCTATTCCTTTTTTCATCTTTTATTAATACTGTATGATTAGTAACTGCAAGATTTAAAAGTCTGTAAAAGTTTTGAGATGAATTTTTCAAATCATAGATTTAGACTGGTGGTGTGACTCACCAGTAACCCATTCAATATACCAGGAGGCAGTCTGACAAATTATTTTGGCTATCATTAGGCAATTTTAATTAGGTTAGGAAGAATCTCTAGGAATCAAAGGAGTAAAACTATCTCATTTAACCCTCTAACTCCCTTAAGTTCTTTCTAAGCTGAATAGAATTGTCATATGATACTAAAATAAAAGGAAGCATACAGTCATTGTATATTGATAAAGTTAAGCTCTGTACCCCTACCATATTATATATTGTGATTTTTAACTAATTTGTATATATTAGTTTTTGCATTTTGTGCTTATTTATGTACAGTATGCCACATATTATATTTTGTGCTTATTTATGTACAGTATGCCACATATTATATTTTGTTCTTATTGTTAATTTGTAAGGATGGGGTAGACTGGTCACTTGGTACATGGTGGGTCTATTATAGTCTGTTTTTCCAGCTGATGGTAAATTGAATCCCTTAGCTGATTTCTCGATACTTAATGGAAATATATGAAACTACTATGGCTGTGTGTCGTATTAATGCCAAGTTTTCATACTTAACGTCATATTTCACTACAAAATCTACCTTATAGCCGAGTAATAAAGATAGAAACATGAACATTTATCCTCAGCTGGAAAAAAATAGACTTATACAGTAGTACAGTATACATCATCCATAATAGCACTCACAAATTATTAGTCCTTAGATTATAGTCAATTTATTATCAAAATTCACAACAGTTATGGTACAGTCTGATATATAATAAAGCATTGTTTTGTGTATTCAAATGGGTATATACTGTAAGTTTGATTCACATTTCTACGTTTTAACTTCATTTTTAGTATTATTTTATCTATGAGGCATATTTAATGAACCCCCTGGTGCAAAATGTCCAGTCTACCGTATTTTAGAGATTGTGCAATGTTTTGTTATAAGAGTTGTGGTTATAAGGAAGTGTTAGTCATGATAAAAGTGCTTCCAACGATAGTGGTTTCATTTAGTTACCATACCCCTATACTGTACATACTGTATGTACAAGTTATATATATTTTTTTTTTTCTATGATTATTATATTTATTCATATGTTGTTCAAAGATATCTATACAATAGTCACACTCACAGATGTGGACACTTCGAGTCATGTGATAAATGGCTTGAAATGAAGCAGAGGTGCTTATTGAGCAGTTCAAGACCATATATTTACTCAACAAGGCTATCCAAAATCAAAAGGTAGAAACATGGACTTGGAGAAGGCCTATGACAGTGGATAGAGAAGGTTTGTGGAAAGTACTTAGAATATACGGAGTAGAGGGCAAGCTGCTGAAAGCAGTGAAGAGCATGTATGAGGGTGCAAAGGCGGCAGTACGTGTGGAGAGTGAGCAGAGCGAGTTCTTTGACCTGAAAGTTGGTTTGAAACAGGGGTGTGTGATGTCCCCGTGGTTGTTTACTGTATATATGGATGGAGTCATGAAAGAAATACTATAAAGAGCAGTGGATGTTGGTGTATCGCTGAAAAGGGAGGGAATTGAGTGGAAGCTACCTATACTGCTGTTTGCGGATGATACAGTTCTGATGAGTGATTAATGAATGGGAGTTGCAGGGTCTGGTAAATGAGTTTGGAACAGTGTGCGAAAAACTGAATTTGAAGGTAAATGCGGGGAAGAGCAAGGTTATGGTCTTCGAAAGGGGTGAAGTCACAGAGTGTGAGGTGAAGCTGAACGGTCAGGCTATGGAGATCGTCAACTCTTTTAAGTATCTGGGCAGTGTGTTGAGTAAAGATGGGACTATGGATGAAGAAGTGCGGGAGAGGGTACAACAGGGGAAGAGGGTTGTGTGGAACGCACTGCCCCAGTATGTAGTCGATTCCGAATCAATAAGGGAGTTTGAAAGTAATCTTGGTAAAGCATGGGGAAGACAAGATTTGAAGTTTGATTATAAAACAAAAATACAGAATAGTAAAAATGTTGCGTCTGCTACCGCCGCCGCCAACACCGTGAACGACCGCAGCAGTGCAAGTACTGGTACTGAGCTGGATACACAGGCATAGTTTGCCTTTTTCCAGAGGATCTACTGTAAGAAACTGTAAGTATGAATGCTAAAAGCAGTAACAAGAAATAGGGTGGTCAGTATGGAAGTGAAGAAGTCCTTGCATGACAGTGTGGTAATCCCGACATTGACTTACGGAAGCGAAGCATGGACGTTGGTTGAGAGACTCAGACCAAGAGTGAGAGCAGTGGAAATTAATTACTTAAGGAGTGCGTGCGGAGTTACATGGAGGGATAGACAGACTAATGAGGACGTAAGAAGGAGGTGTGGTGTGGAGGTAGATGTGCTGGAAAGTGTGAAAAGGAACAACTTGAGGTGGTTCGGCCATATGGAACGTATGGAAAGCGAGAGAATGACTAAGAGGGTGTACGAGAGCGAGGTGGAGGGACAGAGAGGGAGAGGTAGACCGAATGAGAGGTGGAAGGATGGAGTGAGGAAGTACATGAACGAAGGCGGTGCTGGTTGGGGGGAGGGGCGTCGACTGACTGGGGACAGAGGCGCATGGGGGCGGTTCGTTCGTGGCCACCCCTTCGGGGATCACGGCGTCAGGCAATAGATAGATAGATAGAAACAGTATACTGTACATTGTTAGTGATATTTATTGATTGATGATGATGATGATGCAGTTTTTACCATCATGTACTCCCTGCTGAATAGCAGGACTAAGGAGGGTGCCCTGATGATCAAGGACTTCAGTGAACACTTGCCACAGATTGCTAGACCGCGCCGTCCACCACAGCACTGGTGTTTGCCAAATAGAAAACTGGCTGGCCCCAGACTCGAACCGACGACTTCATGGTTTGCAGGCGAGTGCTCTACCAACCGCGCTACGGCCTGTGGCTATCATGGATTGACTAAAAATGAAGCGGTCTTTAATATTGTACAGTATACTGTATATATGTATGATAGGCCCTGGTAAGATATAGGATGGTCACTATACTCCATATCTACCCATCAATCAAACCAATTGGACGCATAATGTTGGAGTTGTGGCTTCTGTGAGTGGGCCTATTGCAATAGTGTACAAATGACAAAACATGAAATGAATCTGGTGCATGTGTTATGGAGGGGAGTTGGGATATACACTCATGGTCTCAGAACATTGTTTATAGCTTCAAGGTGAATTTATGGGTTTCTTATTTTGTGCTTGTATTTTCTATCAGAGTAGCCATACCAGAACATTAGTAGGGTTGGCCTTTATTTTGTGGTAATGGTGTTAGAAGTGGCTGAGTCTTTATTATTAGCACATGACATTAAAACCAAACCTCTTATGGATCACTCACTTTTTATAGTGTACTGTATATGAGGCATATAGAGGAACAAGGTCGAAATGACCACTTTTGCGAAATTCCGGTTATGGCAGTTTCCGGGAGCTGAATACTTGTCTCAACAGTGACGCCAAAATATTTTTCACCAAATTCAACCCTGTGTTTCGATGGGAATAAGGGCGAGCTTGCAGTTATTCTTTGTCACAAGTTGGTATAAGTACTCAGCTCCCGGAAACTGCCATAACCGGAATTTTGCAAAAGTGGTAATTTCGCCCTTGTTCCTGTATACGCCTCATATATAAAGATCCATTAAGGGGGATGACCTGTTTTTGTTCTGTCCTTTTCTATCTTTCTCTGGCTTGTATCCATTTGGCCCCATTCAGCCTACTGTTTTAAGATGTTATCCCCATCCAGGTGTCAATTTTTTACTGGTGAGCGGTAGCGAGCCAGCATATTTTTTATTTATGTTTGACAGCAGGCTAAATTTGTACATTTTTCGATAGAAAAATGTCTCCGGCGAAGCCGGATTTCTTCATATAATGCTGGCTTGCTATCGCTCGCCAGGAAGAAATCGACACCTAGATGGGGATAAACGTCTTAAAATAGTTGGCTGAATGGGCCCGAATGGATACAAGCCAGAGAAAGAGAGAAAAGGACAGAAATAACAGCCAGCAGGTCATCCCCCTTAACCTATTATGATAGTTGATAGTCAAATACAACCAGTACTCATTTATGCCAGGTTCATATCTTGGCAACTGGACATGTTCATAATGGCTAAGCTAGACCTAAACTGCAGTGTTATCTATCAGTTGGTAGACATTTTCATCACCTTTCTATTTCTACACTGAACATTTTATGAAATCAGGAAACATCCTTTGTTATTTTTACGGTACAGTACAGTGTATTGTATAAAAAAAATCACTAATACACCAATTGCACACAGTAAGCTTTATAAATTATCTATATAAGAAGCAAAATGAAAATTTAAAAACATTCTTTGCTAGAAAAGAAACCTTTCACATAACCAAAAACATTTACAAATTTGAATAGTAAGAAGACAAGGAGAATGAAGTACCTGTCTAACATGCATATGTTACACGTTAGATTAAATTATTAATACTAACGAGTCTTGAACCAAAGGTGCATTCAGCTGATGTTGTCAAAGCAATCATAATTATTATTTAGCAGAGAGAATAGGAAAGTCAAATAGAGATTTTCATCTCTGGTTGGTCAGTGGGCTAAGCCAGCTGTGAGCACGATATTCAAAATATTGGCGGTGCCCAAGGAAGTGATGAAGGATCTATCAGATTATAATTTAAGACTATCTGATATGGTGGTTGCTATTGTTGAATATAGATCAAATTCAACTTATATTTCTAGCAGCTTGATGACTTCAAATTAATATAAAAGGTCAGTGGAGTGACAATAAACTGATTCAAAGATTTGTTGACTGTTGAGCACTCATCATGTTTGCTTCACTAGCCACCTCCATGGAGTGACTACGACTAATTGTGATCACATGACAAATCACACAATCATGATTAGAATCTGAAGCTATCACGTTCAATAGAGCAATATCATGATTGTGTGATTGATCGGTCTGAATGCACCCAAGTAAGCTTTGGAATGACTCGGAGGGTCAATAGAAGAGATGAAGGGGAGGGTTATATATATTATATTGCATAAAGCATTTCACTACATTGTCACACACAAGTATTGTGCCTCACACTAACACCAGTGTACCGTACACTCCCCATCAAAAGTGGTTCTCCTGGTTTAAAAATGGCTTAACTTTCAAGACATGCCCTGTGACATCACCTTTATCAGGTATTGTACAGTTGTGTTCATTATTCCCTGGACATTTCTATTAAACAGAATACAAGTGAGATGTCTTGATGTGGTTAAAAAAAATCATAAGTGTTTTACTTTTCTCAAATACTTTTGTCGGTGAGTTTTCTCTGAGTCATAGAATCAGAGTAATGAATATGCCTTAGGCCTTACTCGGATCTATTAACCCGTTCAGTACCGATGACGTCTCTTGTGGTTGATTTCAGCTACATTTAGATGATTTTATGAAGCTATGGTAGCTAAAGAGATTAATTGAGATAGTCTGTAGCCTTTTAATTGGTGTGGTGGAGTGGTATTGCCACTGGACTGGTAATCAATGGACCCGGGTTCAAATCCCGATATGTCAATGGGAAGATATTATTGGGATGGAATTTGTGCTGTAGTCCTACCTAGTATCAGCGCATTACCACAAAGCCCACCGAAATGCCAAATAAATACCCTCCTTGTTCCCTGATTAAATAGCACTGAATGAATATTCCCATATTCAAAATATGCTACACGGGGACAATGCCTAGTGAGTTCATTGCTCAATAGGTGGCGTTCTTAGAGTGAGGGTCTGAGTCTAGGAGGTGAGGCAGTGAAGTACTGGAGCGAGGCAGCTTCAGAGATGGGGCTGCTTCGAACTGTGAGTGAGCAACTAAGCCCCATGCATCCTGCGAAGGCATGATGACAGGGGCTGGTTGCAGCTAAAAAGTGCTTCACATGTCTCACCTCCTAGACTGGAACGAGACCTCACAGGATTCGCCGTTCATAACGGTTGAATGTACAGGCTCTCAGCCTATGCCCGAGAGGGAGTACTGTAGTTGAAATATAGAAAGAAAAAAAACATCCTGCCTAAACTGAATAAAATCATCTAATATTTGCTAGAATATAATAAAATAGATGTCGCCGGTACAGAAGGGGATAAGTATACCTCGCCTCCATCATTTGAATTGTCCATAATCTTGCATACAATAGTCTACTTCAGCCACAAAATTGACCCAAATCCTTTACATTTATCTGTTTTCTGGTAGTAGAACACACAAATGCAATTAAGTTGTTAGTCTGATACTGTACAGCTCATTACCGGGAGATCTGGGTCATTATTGTTTAAACAAAAAGAGTCGCCACTGCAATAGTTTCGCAACTTGTCCTAAAAACAATTTGTATATGTACACTTGACAATATTCAGGCAATTTCCTTTTTATCTTTTGCCACTGGATGAAGATGGTGGTGTTGGATATATGAGAATTATATTTTGAATTACTGTATACACATAATTGCAGTGGAAAATTTGGTGTTATATATATGTTGAATGAGTTAATGTTAGTAAGAGTTCAGTATAAACAATGCTACTAATAGTAGTGGCATTATTACACACAGTACATTCTTTAAATTGAAAATCAATAATTTCAATCATAAATTTATAAACTAAATAAAACAAAATCAACTACTTATGATCACAAAGAATTATGCTATCAACTATCATTTCATATTAAAAAAAAGAAATCATCTTATACTATGGTATCATAAGTATAAAATCAACATTATAAAAATAACTAACTATTGTACAGCTACAACAATAACTTGTAATGTCAATACAATAAAGTCACCACTGTATTTAAGTTGCCACCTGCCTTATACAGTATACATTATCACCAGTATGCAATATGAATGGCATTACAGTATAGCTTAGTCTATTCGCTGTAAGTAGGCGAAAAATCATGACCTCTATCCTCTAACTCAAAAAGGGCTAGAGCAAATTGGCTGTATATTTCCACATCTATTTTTTAACTGGCTCTTCCCAAATGGTAGAAATATTAGCTCGATTACTCTAGTCGTATTTGAGTTACAGAGGTTAGAGGTCATAATTTCTTGCCTACTCACAGCAAATAGACTAGTAATACATGGATGATGTTAGTTGACAATGATTTTAAGGGGGCCCCATCTAATTTTGTTTCTCTTTCTCACACTTTCTCTGGGTTGTATCCATTTGGCCCCATTCAGCTACTGTTTTAAGACGTTTACCTCCATCCAGGTGTCAATATTTTCCGGGCGATCGGTAGCGAGCCAGCATATATATATATATATATATATATATATATATATATATATATATATATATATATATATTTTTTTTTTTTTTTTTTACAGTAAGCTAAATTTGTAGGCCTACATTTTTCGATGGAAAAATTTCTCAAAGCCGGATTTCTCCATACAATGCTGGCTCGCTATCGCTCGCCAGGAAGAAATCGACACCTGAATGGGGATAAACGTCTTCAAAGAGTTGGCTGAATGGGGCCGAATGGATACAAGCCAAAGAAAGAGAGAAAAGGAGAGAAAGATAAAAAAAAAAAAAACGGTGACTCCCCTTAATGGTGGGTAACTACATCCGTGGAGTGTCTGACTTGGCAGCCAACTCCACATAGTTGTTGTTGTTGTTGTTGTTGTTCCCTAAGCTGCCTGGCCGAACAGCCCCGAGTCCCTGAGGAAGGCCATGGCCACGATCGGGCTTTCCCACAGAGCTCTCATTGAGTATAGATTGTGTTGTTGGCGTAAGTGGTTGTGTGAAATGCAGTCTTCTATGATGTGTTTAATGGTATAGGGTGCTGTGTTTAATGGTATGGGGTGCTGTGTTTAATGGTATGGGGTGCTGTGTTTAATGGTATGGGGTGCTGTGTTTAATGGTATAGGGTGCTGTGTTTAATGGTATGGGGTGCTGTGTTTAATGGTATGGGGTGCTGTGTTTAATGGTATAGGGTGCTGTGTTTAATGGTATGGGGTGCTGTGTTTAATGGTATAGGGTGCTGTGTTTTGACTATATTGTCTTTGTCCCAGTTTTGGTTTGCAAGTTTTACATTTTAAAGTATGGCCGGTTCAAGACTCGCTGATCATACACATAAACAATACCAGCTAGACCTATGGGAGTTCCGTATGGAGCTCAGTGGTCTGGTTAATCTGCTCTACATAACTAACTAACTAACTCAGAGGGTGGATGAGTCAACTACTTAATTAAGGGAGGCAGACCGTTTATCTGGACCCCCTTCTTCCTAATGTTTAGCCCCACTAGTTTTGAGATTAGAAGACATTCGGCCCATTAGTTTGGCGATTTTAACACCTTTCGCCCAATTTCGTTGTCAATTTTAAGACCTTTTGTGCCATTTAGGTGTCGATTATTTCCTGGCGAGCGATAGCGAGCCTGCCCGGCCTTAGGCCGGGACATTTTTCTACTAAAAAATTTACAAATTTATCTTTTAGGGAGGGTCTAGGGGGTGTTTTTCTAAGCTTGATGGAGGTCTAGCGAGGAAACTCAAAAAATATATGAATAAATTAATTAATAGAGCAAACAAATGGCCAGCCTCCCCTTAACCCAGCAGACCAACACCACCTCCATCCCCTTGGTGAGATGCAGCCCTTGTACAAAACAAGGTGATTTTCACAACTGTGGAATTTTTAATGCAGAGGTGACTTTAGTATTATTGACGTTAGTAATTGAGACGAAGGACATCACAGGACCTATCACCAAATTTGAAGTGATAGGCCTATTGCACTGTGCAAGGAATACTGTGGAAAATTACATCCACCTATTTCAATCATAAATCTTTTGAAGCTAATTTGAAAATATTGACAATGATGATGCAGTTTGATTAAGTTTTTAATGCCGTACACTCCCTTTGTTGAGAGGGAGGGGGCGTGTCCTTGTTGAGAGGGAGGGGGTGTGTCCTTGTTACAGGAACTTTACTGGACATTTGCCACAAATCGCCAGAACTGAGTGTCCAAATTTTCCTTTGCCCCTCAACTTTCCCTTCATTATTGCTGAGGGGAACAGGGCCTTGGGTGGGGCTTTGTTTTCCCGGGCATTTTCGCACCCTCCTCAGCTCCCCACCTTGGAGTGGCTTCGGTCACCCGGGCTTTATTAGTGGTAAGCAGGGAGGGTTTTGTGGGGGCGCTAGTTTATGGCCTTGGCCTTGCTCAGGACCTTGGGGCTCTTCGGCTAGACAGCCTGAGGAACAGCATAAAAAAAAAAAAAAATCTTGACATCTACCAATGGCACGGGGTTTGGATCGAACTGCCAACCCTTCGACTAGCAGTCTGCCGCGCTACCAACCATACCACGGCCCGCGGAAATGTACAAGAAAATACAGTACATCAACTTACAGTATTTAAGTGATAATGAACTTTTTACACTGTCATTTGTCTTTTTAAACTAATTCTAAACCATAATAATATTTTGTATCTTGTCATTCACAGTATTCAGTAAAGTTCTGTATATGTATAACTTGTTTATCAGGTTAGGGTGCCCATCATCCATTCAAGTTGCTGCAGCTTTTCCCAGTAAATAATAGCAGCTTTTCATGATCTAATAGCTAATAGTAGAGCTTCCTCGTAAATGTCTTTTATAATTGATACTGTCTACTATAGTCTATTCGTTGTAAGTAGACGAGAAATCATGACCTCTAACCTCTGTAACTCAATAACGACTAAAGTAATCGAGCTAATATTTCTACCATTTGGGAATAGATGTGGAGATTTACAGCCAATTTGCTCTATCCCTTTTTGAGTTACAGAGGATAGAGTTCATGATTTTTCGCCACAGCGAATAGACTATAGAAAGTCTAGTAAGTTCTAGAGTCTTTGGTTTATAACATTTATCTGCACATAATCCTTATAAGAAGCAACTCTAAGTGGCCTATCACAAGTTTTTCTAACTGTTTGATATGATAAGAATTATGGAAGTGAAATTTTGTGTATAATCTTCACAGATATGTATTAAATTTGTGTATGTAAGTCATAATGCATACAATATATGACCATTCTAGATTCTACTTCGTTTGTGGTAAATTAACATAAATTCTGTAACTGTGTCTTCAGCATTCTACAGAACACTGAAAACAACTAAATTGGTATCTGTAAAGCCTGTCTTAGTGGCTCATTATATGAAAGCCCAGAATGGCAACAATTTTACTCTCGCTTTGTTCCATTAGAATTTATGAATAAGATGCTCTTAACCCCTTAAGCGCGATGGGCCTCACGGAAGGCTTCCTATAGGGAACGCGATAGGCCTCACGGAAGCAAGACCATAAAAAAAGCCTTCCAAAAAAAAAAGGGCCTATCAAAACAAAGGAATTTGTCTCTAGGTGAGATAATTCCCCTCCAGTACTCATCCATGTGTTTCTCACCCACCGCCCTCCCCTCCTTCCCCACCTTATTCCCCCCTCCCTCCATTTATCGGTTATTTTTCTCTCCCGCGATAATGTAATAATAATAATAAGCATGTTACTTATTTCTCATAAGCGCCAATTTTTCCGAAGAATTCACTAGCGCTCGGAAAGAGAAAGAAATAAGAACAAAATCAATGCATCAAAAGAAGGCTTATATACAACACACATTTAACAATCACTAGCAGTGGCAAAATAGCCTAAACTCTATAGCCATCTGTCATGACACCTCTCTCAAGATCATAGCTTCTCTCAAAGAGAAAAGTCTTAAGTTGTCTCTTGAAGCATTCAACAGAACTCGGTTGTCTCATGGACAGCGGCAACCTGTTATACAACCTCGGAGCCATGTAGGAGAATGACCTCTCAAAGAAAGAAGACTGCTGGAAAGCCCTTGGTTCATCAAGACGAAAAGGGTCATTGTCATGACGCACAACTACACCATGGTGGGCGCCTGAGCAGCTCCGCAAGGTACCTAGGCTCACCAAATTTGAGAACCTTAAAAGTCACCAAACACAACTTAAATTCTATTCTTGCTCTTACTGGCAACCAGTGCAGTTCTATGTGAAGAGATGTAGTAGGAGTTCTAGGTGGAACACCAAAAATTAGTCTTGCGACCCTGTTAAGAACAGACTGAACTTTCTTTAAAATATAATTTGGAAGACCCACCAACAGGGCATTGCAATAATCAACACGAGAGAAGACCAATGAGTGAACCAACGTCAGGAGGCAACGTCTGGTTATAAACGGCTTCACCAAATAGAGACTTCTGATGTGCAAGTAACAACTTTTAACTATCTGGTTTACATGCTCTTTGAAATCTAATCGGGAGTTCACATATACACCCAGATTTCGAACAGAGTTGGCCGGTCGCAGCTGAGATCCACCCACATTGATGGAGAGGGCACCTACTATATCATCAGCTCTTCTATTTCCTCGGATGATGAGAATATCAGTTTTACCATCATTTAGTTTAAGTTTTCTCGCTCTCATCCACTTCTTGATATCAGACATCAACAATTCCATCTTACTCCGTATATCAACTATATTTGTGATTCTCACATAAATCTGGGTGTCATCTGCATAAAAGTGAAAGGTGACATTATGTGCACGAAGCAGAAGAGACAAACTGCTGATATAAATTATAAATAGGATAGGACCTAAAACTGATCCCTGCGGAACACCATACTGCAGGGGTGTCGAGTCCGAGACCACTTGATTTACCATCACACTCTGGGATCTACCTGACAAGTACGACCCAAGAAGCAAGAGAGCGGAGTCTCGCACACCACAATCATAAAGATCACTCGATAACAACTCGTGATCCACTGTGTCAAAGGCCGCAGAGAGATCAAGCAAGACCAATAGTGAGGCCACACCATTGCAAATGTTCTCAACTAGATCATTATGTACTCTAATCAATGCTGTTTCAGTTGAATGATGCTGTCGGTAAGCAGACTGAAAAATTGGGATAGTTTCATTCTGCTGAAGTAGTGGTTGTAATTGGTCAAGTATTGCACGCTCTAATATCTTTGATATGAAGGACAGGTTGGAGACAGGACGATAGTTCAACATGTTCTCAACATCAAGTCCAGGTTTCTTTAGAGTAGGTCGGAGTAGTGCATGCTTTTCAGAATGTGGGAAGCTACCTTCAGAGAAGCACTTATTAATTATTTTGGAAATAAACTCAACTGTGTGATCATAGACTCTTGGTAGCTTGGAAACATTTATGGGATCCAACGGGCAAAATGTTTTATTGAGGTTTCTTATGTAGGACGAGATCATGTCCACCTCTACTGAGTGAAAGGATGAGAGGACATTATTAGGAATGTGTCGGGGTTGGAGCACAACTGAAAGTTCTTTACCAACAGAAGCATCATCCAGTTCCTGTCTTATGCGAGTTATCTTGCCAGCAAAAAATGCCACAAAGTTGGCAGCCAACTCGGCATCGGGTACAGAAGGTCTTAAGCTGACTCTTGTTTTTCCAAGTAAACTGTTTACAATTGAAGCCAACCTCCTCTGGTCGTTACCACATGAGTCAACTTTTCCCTGATAATACACTTTCTTTTCATCTTTGATTGTGTGGACCACAGCTCTTCTGGCTGACAGATATTGCAACCATGTAGAGTCTGTTTTATTTTTCCGCCATTCACGTTCAGCTCTTCTACGCGCTCTTCTAAGAAATTTAACTCGAGTGCTATACCAGGGTGAATCATCTCGTACTATGATTTTCTTCTCTACTTCTGGACAGTGATGATCGAACACTAATTTAAGTGCATTTCCATGTACCTCCACCATCTCATCTGAAGTAAGGTTGGAAGTATCAATACTTCCCAAGTACTGTTTTACTTCACTGCTAGCCAAATTTTGGTCTGTATTTTATAATTTCTAAATCTGATTACTTTTTCATGTGTGAGTGGCTTAGGGAAATCAAAGCTGAAAGTAATCAAAGCATGATCAGAGGTATTAAGGTCAGCATTCTCAACATCAACATCCAGAACACCACCACAACCCACAGGAGAGAAAACCAAGTCAAGGGTGTGTCCTAAGATATGAGTTGGGTGGGACACATGGTTTACAAAATTGTTCTGATCAGTCAACTCAAGGAACTCAGGAGAGAATGGCTTCAGATGAGGGCTGTCAACCCAGTAATTAAAATCTCCACATATCAAAAGTCTTCCGGTTTTAGCAGAAAATTCCTCGAGAAACTGCCCAAACTCTTCCATAAAACCCCTATCTGTGCCACGATGGCCAGGCCTATAGACAACTGCCATTCTTAGAATTTGTTGATGGAGTTTTATTTCCACTTCCAACAGTTCATAATAAAGAGGGGCTGGGTTATGGCTTATTTGCAAGATATTCACCAGAGATGTGGAGTAGACAACTGCCACTCCACCACCCGGATGATCTCCCCTAGGCCTAGGAACATTTATTATGGAATGGGTTTTAGGCAATGCCGCCTGGATAATATTCAGATCTGACTCGAACAACCAGGTCTCAGTGAGACATAATACATCAAGGTTACGTTCATCCAAGATCTCGCAAATATGATCCATTTTGTTACGCAAGGAACGAACATTCAACAGACCCAGTTTCAACCGGCTCCCGTGTGCATTTTTCAGTTTTTTGAACCTACAAAATTGGTGTTTTCAATAACTTTATTTCTCTGAGCTGTCATTAGAGGACAATTTCTACTTGAGGCAAAATGATTTGGCGGCTCCGTAACTGATGTGGAGCTCATACAATTTATACATTTGGGGGAAGTCTTGTTGGTGCAGTCTTTTGAGTTATGAGTACCGGCACAGAAGTTGCATTTTGGATCCTCATTTTTCCGATAACACCTGTCACTGGTATGGCCAAAGCCCTGGCAATGGTAACATTGTGTTACCCAGAAGCGATCGTATGCACGACATCTCACAAGTCCAACATACACAGAATTGCCATCATCCACAATGGAAGAGCGTATTTCAGGTGACATTTTTACTACCGCAGTCTTTGTGTGTGCATCACTCTTTTGCTTGGTGAATAGCAAATTCATAGCTAAGCCATCGTCGACCAGGGACTTTATTCTTGGGTTCTTGTTGAGGATGCTGGGAATGATCTCATTATCCTCAGCGTCATTAGCAATGCCTACCAGAGTCATTTTTGGTATCATCTTCTTTGGTTCGGAGACACTGACACCCCCAAACACTGATTGATGGCCCTTCCTGCATCTTCTTTGGCTTTCTTGGATGGAAGTCGTACCACCAGTACACCTGAATCAGTTCTAGTTAACTTGTTAACCGGAACCGAAGTGTAGCACAAGTGGGTTGCATAAAAGATCATTATGTAACACCCAGACACCGCCCCGCTCGTCTCAGTTACCTCACAGACAGCGAGAGGGGAGGGTTGCCTGGCTCTCTCGCCTGAGATTATGACCGGGTGGCCAATATCTTCGTTTTTCACCACCCAAATGCTTTTCCAACTTATTTTAGCACTCTTGAAGGTTCATATACTGTATACATCACATATGTAAAATAAAAGCATACCGAAAACAAATAATGCTCTATATTGTAAATATATCGAATTCTGTCAGAATCCAAGGCTAGAAATGCACAAATAACTACCCTAGCCCCTAGGTCTATATCGCGCTTGTCAGGTTAAGGGGAGATGGGTCGTTTTCTGGTCCCCATTCTTCCTCATGTTTAGCCCCATTAGTTTTCAGATTTTAAGACGTTCGCCCCATTAGTTTGTCGATTTTAAAATCTTTCGTCCCACTTCTATATCAATATCAAGACTTTTTGTGTCATTTATGTGTCAATTTTTTCCTGGCGAGCAGTAGCGAGCCTGTAATTTTAAGAGAAATTGCATTTTTTTAACAAAAAATGTACAAGTTTATTTTGAAGGGGGGTCTAGGGAGTGTTTTTTAAGCTTGATGAAGGTTTAGCGAGGAAACTAAAAAATAAATAAATATATATTTACTGTAGATAGACCCCCAAAAATAACCACTGTCCCCTTAAATCAGGGTAATCACTGACATTAACCCTTATTTAGCGACGAGCAACATAAGTCGAGTTAAATAAAGCTGGACTATGTGGCGGCGCTCGACATAACTCGAGTGGCAATTTCAGCACGTAATGTGGCTGAGAGAGAGAGACAAGTGGTGGCAGGAGACTAGCGAGCGTATGACTGCTCCAGACCACCGCGGCGAACCTACTGACACAAATCTCAGCTCCCTCCTCCCTCTCTCACTCGCTACATACTCAATTATGTACTGAAAGTACCGAATTACCTGCTTTTTGCACTCGCGTTGCACGGTTATTGCAAGAAAACTATCCATCATACAAGGATCGTTATGGTGTCATTCGAAAGCTCTGTTTATGCCCTTTCAGGGATAGGTACTTGTTTTACGTTCTGGGTCTTATTTAGGCATGAAAATGATCACGTAAACAGCCCTATTTTGGCTAAAAACACCCCGCTGTGCGGTACACATAAATAAACCGCATAGGCCGCTCGTAAGGTGTTAAAACAAAATCTCTTCAGTAATAAAATAAAATAATAGGCCTATTGATATAAATAATAATAATAATAATAATAATAATAATACTGTAAAACAAATGACTTTTCATGGTGTGAAACATTGAATAACTCAAAACATTTCAGTAGGAATTATATTAGACATCCGAGATCTGTGGAGAAGGTGAGGGGGATACGGAGTGAGGGGCCCATGAGCGTATGAGGTGGTCAATGGGGGCGTGAAGTAGCTCTAACAAGGTGGGGTACTGGGGCTCCGTCTCTGGTGTGATGATCCCGTGGCGCACCAGAAAGTCTATAGCGATGGGTACGGACGTCAGCTTGTACTTGGACGAGATCACCCGGTCCAAGTATTCCTGAACGGAGAAAAATTAATGTTAAGTTCATATTTCTTTGGAAGATATCTGTCTACCCCTTTCAAGTATTCATGGGATGAAATACATACAATAGTACATACATATATAATACAAAATCAATTCATTTCTTTATATCTATTGCCAGATGCCTTAATCCCCAAAGGGATGGCCACAAATGAATTGCCTCCTTCGAGGTCATTCGTTCGATTCTCTAGCATGTTTCAGGGGAGTTGCTAGCCCAACCTGAGATATATTGTACACCTTTGATTCTTAGAGAATCTTCCAAAGCTGAGTAAAATTGTTTAATGTTATCCAAAAATCAAGTTTAGGAGTAGGCTAAAGTTGGTTAGTGGAGAGAACATAATAATATATTGAGAAAAACGTCATTGTATACTGAGAAGGTTAGGTGAACGACTGTAGACAATTCTGACCTCCACAGTGACGGCCTCAAAGCTGTCCACTTCACCATCGTTATTGTGCGGGACAAAGTCTTTAGGAAGCTCCAGGTCGTATACAAACTCTGTGTTGGCGTGAAGACCTCGCTCAGACTCCGTGAAGAACCTATAATAACAAGAATACAAGTTTAAGAAAATAATAAATAATGTAGAATAAATATACAAGCATGAGTATTATATATAACACTGGTCTACTAACCTCTAACATCCACCATTGCAGAGAGGGGTTGGGTAGCATGGCAGGGGAGTGTGATGATGCATTTTTTTACACCGTGCACTCCCTTGATTGACAGGGCTAGGGTGTGACCTTGTTACAGGGATTTAACTGGAAATTTACCACAATTCACTATACCAAGCTGCCAAAACTCTTATTGTCTACCGACGGCGCGGCGTTGGATCTAACTCCTGACCCTTCGATCAGCAGTAAGATGCGCTAGCGACCATGCCACGGCCCATGTCAAATAAACTAAACTCCCAGCAGAGATTGACCTCACAGCCGCCCACATAAAAATCACAAATCTTTCCCCTGCTTCACACACTCGCATATAGGTTCTATTTAATTCTTTACTGAGTTCATATACCCTAATCTCAAATGTGACACCCAAAATACAGCAGAAAGTATCATACTCACGAGACAGCACCGGCAGGTTGGGCAGTCTTGGCGAGATGCTCCGGGATGGCTGCCTCCTCAAAGGCCTCCTTGAGCATGACCTGGTGAGGCTGTAGCCCCGCCGTGATGCCACCCCCGACCATGGTGTCCATCATTCCCGGGTATGTGGGCTTGTTCAGGGCGCGTTTTTGTACCCAGATTCTCATGCGTCCATCCTCAGCAGCCCTAGTGTACCCAGTGATGTGTACGCCAAATGCCCGCACCCCCAGTAGTGCTGAGGAAGTTAAATCTTTGTTACTGAGAAAAGTTCTTCATATTTAGAAATTATCTGCTACATCATTAGCAATTGTTCTAGTTACCAATTGTGTATGTTACTCAGTTACTTGTTCGTCAAGGGGAATCCACGCAATGCGAGCTAAGCTCATTATTATCGCGCCTCCTTAACTGGGAATGTATTGCGTGAAATGCATGTTAAATGTTTTATGTACTGTTGGAATGGCTGTGGATGTGTGTGTAGTCTGTATTTTAGCCAATTGGCGACATCGGAAACGAAGGCTTAGGGTGGATCTGTATGGTACCATTCTCACTATAGACGGTACCATCTCGCCCGAAGGCTTAGGTAGCCATCAGCTTAGGTGAACCATATGATACCCATCTCGCCTTGTACCATTTTTGCCAACCCCAGATGGGACGTCACAACGTCGTATGTATGTATGTATGTATGTATGTATGTATGTATATACTCAGGCACATACCCCATAGCTGGGGGTGGCCTACTCAAGACAGAGCTGAACAGAAACAATACTTGCACACCTTCCACTGATAACACTCCATATGCATCTTTCACCAAATCTTCCCTCTTTTGTTCTCCTTTCCTTACTCTGTTTACCTCCTCCTAGAATATTTTACATTCCTCAAAATTCTCACTCAATCTTTGACCCCACCTTTCATTTGCACTTTCATTCACTTCTCTAATCTGCCTTACTTTATATTTTTAGCTTTCTTCCAATGCCTTTCTCAAATATTTTAAGTTTATATATAGCTTTCTGTTCTTTGATAGATACAATTTTATATAAATTTTCTTTGTTGCATATATTTTCATCCATAAATAATGACTCCTAATGAAATAAACATTTACATAAAATTATATTACACCTCTAAAGAATAAATTCCATACGCTAGAAACACTAGGCTACTGGTGTGAATACTCACTGACAGCAGATCTTTCCATTTGAAAGAGTGGTTCAGCCCCAGTATCTGCCCACACGTTGAAGCACTCTTCCCGCCATCCTCGCAGAGCACGAAAAATATTTTTGGCACGCAGGTCTCGTAGTACAAAATCCATGGCAGAAGAACGCTTAGCATACGAGTCCAGCTGTTCGAGGATAAGATATTTTAGAGTGTAGCAGAGGAAGGATGATATTCATAATCTGATAAGCAAATTAGCAATAAGGAACACCCAGTTCTTAAAATTAATCCTTCATTACAAACCCCAATGCACTAGAATTTATTAATGAAAGCATATGATCCTCCCGGGATTCGAACTCGGGACACCAAAATTAACCTAGAGAAAACCACATTGAACTCATGGCCAAATGTATGTTTATGATATGCAGCCATCAAAAGAACAGTCTGCCCTCCATATCACCCCCCCCCCCCCCCGTCCTCTACGAACATCACAGAAGACGGAGGTAAAGATGGGCAGACTACGCTAGCGCCAAAAAAGCCAACACGCCGCCATCACTTCACGCCTTCCGGAGCCCTCGGAATTTAGACCAAAGACCCAGTGCTTCCAATACATCACCAACCATGCCGCCTATTGTGCAGTCACCAACACAAAGCATCAGATGTCCCCTCAGCCCTCACATAAGGGGCAAAAAAAACGCAGGAGAGAGGGAAGCCTCAACATGTGGGCCCAACCGCATCACCAGCTAACGAAATTGCCCCATTTAATCATCAATCCATCTGCAACCAACCTATGGCCCTGACACCAGAATATGCAGAAATAGTCAAAACCAAGAAAGCAACAGTCGTGCACCCCACAACACCTCAGGAAATACCGTCAGGAGAATCGCCAACCCGAGATGTGCCCTTTCTGCCCGGAGATGCCCCCGCCACGACGTCCCAACCAGAAAAGACACTACCTCAGCCAACCCAGCCATGATCCATCAATAAGCATTCAGCCTGCTGGCTTAAAACCAATTTTTGGTTTAGATACACAGTCCTAGAGTTAGAAAGGACAAAACTAAGACTAAGGTGGGAAAGTCTGGCTGTACTACCAACTGGGGATCAGAGCACGTAACCTATAATGCTTCCTGTTCAGATCGTAACTCCGTATACCCCAGCGTAACCTATAATGCTTGCCGGGAGTACAAGGTAGAAAAAAAAGACAACCCCAAGTCTAAGGTGGGAAAGGCTTGTCGTACTGCCAACTGGGGATCAGAGCACATAACCTATAATGCTGTTCAGATCTTAACTCAGTGCAACCCTGCGTAACCTATAATGCTTGCCGGGAATGCGAGGTAGACGACTTAGACTCAGGTACCAACTGGGGATCAGAGCACGTAACCTATAATGCTTGCTATTCCGATCTTAACTCAGTGCACCCGCGCATAACCTATAATGCTTGCCGTCGGTGCAATGTTTACTGATTCTGGCCCAGTAACATCTTGTATTCCT
Source organism: Paralithodes platypus (assembly GCA_032716605.1). Lineage (NCBI taxonomy): Eukaryota > Metazoa > Arthropoda > Malacostraca > Decapoda > Lithodidae > Paralithodes > Paralithodes platypus. The sequence goes on from CM064535.1 coordinate 25,522,979, forward strand.
AGCGTGGCTCAGCCTCTGTTGTCTGGCGCCGAGACTATTAGTAACACGAAGTCTGTAATAGAGGCCACCCCCGACTACCTGAGCAGTCACTCCCCGGCCCCTCTCTTGTCGGCCACTGACAAGTAGCGACCAGGTAGTGTCGGCTTACCAGTCACCCCTCAGGTGAGCTTGCCCCTAATACCAGGAAAGACACTCGTTGTTGTGGAGAAGCTGCCTTCTCTCCCCAGATTGTGTGTGTTGGAGAGCCAGTCGAGACGGGACACCAGACAACAGCAGCAAGGACGAGGACCCCGTAAGAGCCACCCGGACCACTAGAACCAGTGAGAAAGGTCCCCAACTCTCACCGCCTGTACGAGCTCTTCGGCCCCGACCCGAGCCCATGACCAGTGCCAGACTGTGTGTGATCAGTCTGGACCACGAGCTCCTCTGGCCTAACCCGAGCCATGACGAGTGCCGGACTGTGTGTGAGCAGGCGAGCAGCCCGGGACCCCGGAGTCCTCGACGTCGTCCAGTGCCTTCGTGACCCAGTGCTCCCTTTGCCCCAGTGCTCTCCTCTCCCATAATTTGAGTGACTTTCTTTTGTGTGATACAAGTGATATAGTGAGGCCTAGGTCTAGATGTGCCGGAACTCTGTCTGTGAATAACGTAGGTTGTCTGAAGACGTGCTTTGCGTCTGCCCTTGTGGTTTGCCCACCAGTCGCCCCGTTTGTTGGGGAACAAATACACCTGTCCTACACCGGCTTTGTGTATAGATACTTCCTCGGGACCGGGCTCCCGCGACCCCCAGATGAGGAAATATAGATACAACATTGCCCTTTTATCAAAACACGCACCTTACACGTCATCCGAGAGTTCCTGCCGCATATCTGGGCTTATGTGTATCGTGTCATATAAACTTAGGCACACAGAGTATATTAATTCATGAGTTAAAGTTTCATTTATGTCTTGAGTTCATATTGATCTGAACTCCTTGTATTTATCAGTTAGGAAGCTACCGCTTCCTTGTTTAAGTATCTTTTATAATCGTCCTTGTTCTTACTTAACTTATACTTTGTTAGTGATAATTCATTCCTCCTGCTTTGGGATGATTATATATGTTTGAGGCCTATTACGCCTCCTGATAAATTAACCTGTTATGTATGAGTACCTGATTTGATACTTTCCAGCGTAGAACTATCGTTGTTTATGTGCCATCTGTGTGTCGAGAATATAATCCATTGAACCCTGCATTGTGCTTCTGTTCTTTGCATGTCATCTATTTGGTTCAAATAGAATTACAGTAGGCCTAACTCATAAACTGTGAAGCTATGGTAGTTCAAACCCTCCCGCCAAGCGAAGGTATTTGGTTCTATTCTGACGAAAATCGTCATAGTACCATATACTGTATATAATTATTACTTATCCATATGCGCCTATTTTGCTTTTATTATGAACATATGAACATTCAAGAGCAATAAAAGAAGTGGGAATAGCATTTGGGGGGGTGAAAAAGACGTATTATTGCCGCAAGGTCGTATCATGAGGCGAGAGCTGGAGGAACGTATATCCTCCCTCTCTGAGCTTAAGAGCGACACTGAGGCCTTGCACTAGAAGTCTCTATGTTGTAAGGATATCTAGCTGCCTCGCCCGTGTTAAAGAGACCGGGTGAGGGAAATTCGCGCCAAAAATTACCCGATAAAAGGGGGAATAAGAGGAAAAAATAGCTGATAATTGAGGAGGGGGGGGACATATGTAGGAGTGATAGAAAGTAATGGAGGGAAATTATCTCACCTAATCACAAATTACTTTGTTTTGAGTGTCACTGGGGTGTTTTCTATATTTTTTTTTTATGCTCTGGATCTATTGAGGACAGTCGCAGTGCACCAGAAAAAACTCTATTGAGGACGGTTGCCGTTTGTGGGTCGAGAGTAACCTAAGTTGAAGATCAATGCGCATTTCCGAGCTGGGAAATGCGACCAGACTATACCTCGCTCTTGAAAAGCGTGTCATAGCAATTTAATTGGCTAATGTTAGAATTACAACAGATTGAAGTGAACCATCATAGTGCAAAAGTACTGTTTATGACCAGACCAGATGGCTGGAGTAAAATAGGAAAGAAAGAGTATTTGGACAGAGGAAGAACAAGCTGAGAAGTGTGAAGTACAGTAGAAGACTGAAAGGTCCCGGGTTCAACCAAGTTGCTTCATTGTTTATATTAATTTAATTTCAATATTCATACTCAATGACTGAAAAGGCAAATTACATTAGTTTGCTGGACAAAAAAAAAGTGTCAATGACAAAACAACATCCACTATCAAATATTTGAAACGAATATGACACAATGGCACAAATTAAGCTGCAATCACTCTCCAAATCCACTCCTGTGGGTATATGGATAATGGGGTGAAGCTCCATTGCAGGGCGTAACTTTTTCCATTATTAATCAACTTGCCTCAGTCACAAGAAAAATTATCACCCTGGAGGTCTCCTTGACTCAGGGCTGTTACCCACCAAAACTACAGCTCAGTGCTTCAACAGCTAGTATGACAATCTCCATTGGTTCAGCTAGGATTACAGCATCATCTGCAAAGCATCATCTGCAAAGTCGAGGACATTGCTAAGCTTGGTCAACAGATCTGTCTGAATGTCTGGTCCAGTATAGCCAGTTAATACAAGGGTTCAAAAAGTAAAGGTGACAGAACACTTCCATGTCTTATTACTAAATTAACAGGAAGAGGATGTTTATCTACCAATTATATAGACAGAATGAAAACAGTCGGTTTCTGTATAAGATTCAAAACCCAAATTAAGAATCACAACAGACATCCCAAAGAGATGCACAAGTCCCTACAGTGTCTCACGATGCACCAAATTTAAAAGCCTTTTCGTGATCAACATATAGCTTACATCAAGCAAACGCTCTTGAAACTCATGATTTGAATCCATGAGGGCTAGCATCCAGTTAACGTTTTGGACGTCAATCCACATTAATCGGGCCTCTTACCTTTTCGTAAATTATTTTTAACTTGCATCAGCAGAATATGAGTATACACCTTGCTAGACACACTGAACAGTATAACACCACGATAGTTGTTGCAGTACTCTCAATAGTCAATCTCCTTTTCCTTTCAAGATAGGAATTACAAAGCACCCTTTCCAGACAGGAGGAATGGTGCTAACTTGCCAAACAGTAAACAGGATCGCAAACAACCCATCATGGATCGTGGCTGCACCTCCAACTATTGAAAGTTCTCCAGAAATGTCGCAGTCACCAAGTGCCTCCCCGCACTGCAGCCTAGCCACAGCCTCACTTACTTCTGCAAGAGTGTAGTTGGTCTTCACCAATTGGTGGGTCTGACATAGGTGGCTGGTTGGAGCTGTCTGCCAGGGGGATCAGACATGTACAACTGCTAAAAATACTCAACCCAGCATGCCTTATACTCATTGTTGTCAGATGCCTGTCAATCATCTGCTAATCAAACCAAGCTATTCTGATGGGTAGGCTTAGAGCACTGTGCTGAACCTGATATCTAGTCAATCTGGCAGCAGGGATATCTCCCCTGAAACAAAACCCTTCTTTAACCTTGTCTTAGTTCCAATATATTCAGCACCTGCTACATGAGCAGTTCTGCAGGGTTCTCCAGGGAACCAAGCACCTCAAACTGATTTAAGACTGAGACAGTCTCTGTATACTCCCCTGCACACTGCTTATCTTTCAGCCTCTTAATATGAAGCCCTTAGCAACAACTAGTGTGTTTATCTATAGCAAAATACTCAGCAATCATATATTTCCTACAGTTCAGGAGGGTTCTCCAATGATCAAGTATCTGCTAGGAAGTCATTGTCTCATCGATCTTCATACCGCTAACAATAGTAAGTCCAGCAGTGAATGTTCAGTCGGTGGAACCAGCCAGAATCCAATATTTCTCAGATTTCTGAACATTGTGAAGTTTAGGAAGAGAGTACTATGGACATTCCCGGTATCAGAGCCATATGGACCTAGACAGCTGTCGCAGCCAGACCTGTCAGTGCCAGTCAAAGAGACGAGATTGGCATAAAACAGTTCTCTCTTTCAAGCTCAAAGTGTGCTTCAACCTCAGCAACAGTATAGACTTATGAACCAGTGTACAACCAATTACTGAAGTAGCCAGGGAGGTCACCACAGCCACCCCTCCATAATGGGAACCAGCATTGATGCAGTCAAACCAGTAGTATGTGCAACAATCAGAGCTGATCTCGCCACTACCAGAACACCTCACTTTGGAGAGAGGCCACCTAGTCAACCCTCATCCCAGCCTGGAAACCCTTACATAGATTGAATCCAGAAGAAATTAGTATTTGAAGACTAGCACCACCTTGACCACATCCCAAAAAAAGGAAAACAAAAGTTGGGCCTCGGGGCCTGACACACTTCGGAGCACAGGGGAGCCGAAGACTTTGCCCCGTGTTCGTCATGATGGACACCAATTTGGGCTGGTGGACTGAGCCAACTGAGCCAGGTTAATATGCCCGGCCCACCAGACCAAGAGGCCAGAAAGACGGACACCTCAATGAGCTCGGGTCTTCTCATGACCCCTAGTACTCTCCTTTTAGTAATTGGTGGCAACATTGCTTTACACTGAGCCAGGATGCAAACCCTGTCCCACCAGCTGGATTTCTCCCCAGGTCACTGGAACCTGCGGGGGGAAGGTTTCTTGTACGAAGCTAATGAGTTCAGCTCACCCACCCCATTATATATTTTTTTCTGTGACAAGCATTATGATACAAAGGGAATATTCCTTTTGAAGAACCACCTTCCTTACGGTCCCAGGGGATGATATGTGCTATTATGAAAACTTAAACAAATTACCTGTGGGTTGACTGTGAAAGCATCAGGTGAGGGCGTGAAGACTTGTGGATAGTCTAGGAGGCAACATGCTATATCCGGCCGAACTAGACCGACTCTGTGTCCACATACCACCAGTGACCGACACTCTCCCTGCATGCTGACAAGACCTGTGGAGTGATAAACATACTCTATGTAATATTCCATATGAAAATTGCTTTTCATATTACTATATATAGGTACAGTCACTGTTATGCTAGACAAAACAAATTTATTTGTGGATTATTCTAATGGGGAGAAACTAAGAGACAAATGTAGATACACAATAATGTACAAGGTGAGTTATACAATAGGTACAAAACAACACTTTATTTATACACAAAAATAGGTCTCACACACTGAGACGTTACACAATAATCAATAACACACTAAATACAATAATACTGAACTTACTGAAGTAAATCAATATTACTTGAATGTGACTAAAGGTGAATGCATGAAATATAGAGTTGAGGTATTTATGGAATTATATCTTATCGTAGGTTCTTAAGACTTAGTTAAAGGTTAAAAATAAGTATAATAATATTAATGCAATTACTTAGTACAATTAGAGTATATGAAAATGTCTTTACAAATACATTGATGTTTGATCACAAATAAATACATACAAAATGGGTTAGTTTGCCTGCGTTTATTTATTGAAGATAGTTTTCCTTCTTTCGCCCGATTCACTAATATTACAACCGCGAGGGACAAAGTATTTAAAATAACTAAAATACGAGGTTTTATGACGGATGTTGTTTTTCACAATTAATTCCTACTATCAAATGTCTTGGATTATGTTGAGACTGTAATGTTCAACTGTAATCATAAGAGTATAGGATAGGGGAAGTCAGGGATAGTTTGTGTGTAGTGTTTTCCCTAAGGGAAATAAACTTGCACAAAAAGGGACTCTAAAAATAGATACAGTAAATAGGGACCCAACCCCCTAGCCACCCCTGCCGAGTATATTATACAGTATATCAGTTGGGGAGATTGTACGCACGCACCAATCGAGCAGGGCATACCCAGGGGAGGCCCCATAGGCATATGATAAGGAGTTGCTGGAACTCCTGTTTCATTTGCCTGGCTTCCCCCACTGTTTTTATGTGTGCCTCACCTACACAGAGTAATCTAGCTAACTCTCATAAACAACTCCTCACCTCCTATTCATTTCACTACACTTTACAAGCACATCACACTTCTTTCCCACACATCTAAATTACCTCTAATGTAACCTACCTTGATTTTGGCTCTCTATCACTCTTTCAACCTTGGGAGGGGGACACTTGTTACAGGCAGCTTTGCCTTTTGTCCCCTTCATATCCATAGACAAAAAAATATATATAATATTCATATACTATATTTCTATAAAGCGCTGGTTCTTGCAGATAAATTCACTAGTGCTTGGAATACGTTACAATACTAGCCTACTAGCACAGGAACAACGACATTCATTTATACACACACAACATAATGTATAATATAATTATGCACATTTTCTCCTTGACCTCTTATACCTTGGTACCCTTTTATTTTCCTTGAACGCCTGTGAGAACTTGGCAACCCAGAAGGGCGAGCCTAAATATATATAGCCTGTTGTCATAGCAACCACCACCACCACCACCGTCCCATATGTCAAGGTATACACAAGGACAGACTACCTCTTCACCTGTACTAACTTAGGCTTAGGTCTGGAGATCATTTGCAAATTGCAACCCAGTAGCCTATCAAACGTACCTTGAATTTGTCTCTCAGGCACTTAAATTTTGAGGGGACAATCGTTACAGGCAGCTTTGTTTTTGTCTCCTTCTTACACACATATAATTATATATACTGTATATATATATATTAGTTATTTCCTTTTGCCAATATCAATAACAAAAATTAACTAAGCTGATTTTCACTGCTAATATGTTGGAAAATTTGAGGGGACAATCGTTACAGGCAGCTTTGTTTTTGTCTCCTTCTTACACACATATAATTATATATACTGTATATATATATTAGTTATTTCCTTTTGCCAATATCAATAACAAAAATTAACTAAGCTGATTTTCACTGCTAATATGTTGGAATCTAATAAATATCCTCCCATACGTAACACGGCCCGAGGACCTCCCTGTGCGTCCTCCAGCGACCAGCAGGGTAGGGTAGAGCAGGGTAACCAATACAAGAGGGCCTACACCAACCATCCACCAGGCTACAGGCACTCCACCATAGTTACATGACCATCTATTCTATATGTCAGGTGGAAGTTATTAAAGGGAAGAATTGTATCTATTTGCTCATATATTAATTTTTCATGTTTTGTTTTCTCCCAAGACCGCCATCAAACTTTATAAGAATATCCCCAAAGCCCCTCTTGGAGATAAATTTATAATTTTTTCGGTAGAAGAATGTTCCGGCCAAAGGCCGTTTCTTACTATAGTACAGGCTCGCTATCGCTCGCCAGGAAAACATAGACACTTAAATGGCTCAAAAAGGTCTTATAATCACCAAAATGATCGGGCGAACGTTTAAGCACCAAAAGTTTTGAAATGTTATGACAGTCACCCCAATAGTTTGATAACTTAAAATACATTTGCTCCATTTCTTTGTCAATTTTAAGACCTTCAGTGCCATTTAGATGTCAAATTTACCTGGCGAGCGATAACGTAAATTAGAAGGAATCGGCCTTTGGCTTAGACATTTATCTACCAAAAATGTACAATTTTATCTCTAAGTGGGATTTTTTTTTTTTTTTTTTTTTTGTTAAATATAAAACACTCCTCCGACCTACCTTAAATGTGTTCTATTTGTTATACAAGTTTACCCCCTCAAGTGCCAGAGGATCATGGCACCCCTAATGCCAGCTGATTTACCATATTGTTTATTGACTAAATCTCTCATGTTGGATGAATAAGGAAGAATAGTGGTAAACAGAAAGCACTCTCCTAGTTCATTTTCGCCCGAAAATATGTAGACAATCTCGCACAAAGTGAGTTGAAAGTATTAAAGTAAATACCGTAGACTTTCTCGTATCGTATCGGAAAGTTGAGGGGCAAGGGGAAAATGTGACGCTTTGACTCCCAGTCTGCCAACCTCTAGGTTGGCAGTGTTGGCAGCAACAGGGGTGGTAGTCAACAACGCAGTACCGGGACCCACTCACTAAATATACACCCTGCACACACACCCAAGCGGTGGTGTGTTTATCGGTACACACGTTATTTTTCCATGCTTACGAGTACATTTTTCGATTTTTAAACCTTAATAAAACTATCTAGATAAAACTTAACCTAACCTAACCTAACCTAACCTAACCTAACCTAACCTAACCTAACCTAACCGAAAACACTCCATTTCAACGTATTTTAAAGAGGTGCATACACTTAAACTGTCCCCCTAAACCTCATGTACCTGCAAACCTACATATTTCGTGAATTTTGTACCTTTAAAAAAAAAAAAAAAAAAACACACACACACACGCACACATTTACTTAGATTTCAAGAAGGCATTTGATAAGGTGCCTCATAAGAGATTGTTGTGGAAGCTCAGAGGACTGTGGGGTGGGTTGAGGGAGTATTATTGAAGTGGATGGAAAACTATTTAATTGGGAGGGAAATGCGAACAGTAATAAAAGGAAAGTTCTCCTCGTGGAAAAGGGTAAAAAGCGGAGTGCCTCAAGGATCGGTGTTGGCCCCAATCATGTTTTTGGTTTTCATCAACGACCTTCAAATGGGAATAGGCTCATATATATCTATGTTTGCTGATGATGCAAAATTAATTAAGCATATTACAAGTAGGAGTAGTTGTGAAGAATTACAGAGAGACCTAGATAAATTATATGAGTGGAGTCAAACTTGGAAAATGGAATTCAACACGAGTAAGTGTCAGGTTCTTGAGATGGGAAAAAGTAAATATAGACCTTCTTGGGAATACAAAATAGGAGATGAAATAATTAGTAAAGCTGGGAAAGCAAAAGACCTAGGGGTAGTTATGGCAGACAGCTTGTCACCTGAACAGCATATAAATAAAATAACTGGTGAAACCTATGCAGTGTTGACTAACATGAGAATATCTCTGAATTATTTAGATGAAGAGATGTTAGCAAAAATAATAGGGACAATAATACGACCAAGACTGGAGTATGCAGCAGTGGTGTGGTCTCCACACCTTATAAAACATAATAAAAAACTGGAAAGAGTTCAGAGAGTTGCCACTAAGATGATAGCTAGCCTTAGAGACCTGCCATATGAGGAGAGATTGGAGAGGCTAAAGCTGCCAATGCTGAGGGAGAGGAGAGAGAGAGGTGACATGATCATGATGTTTAACTCGGTAACGGCGAGGGGGGGGTATTGAACCAGGTCCCCATGGGCGAGCATATAGGCTCCATTCAGGCCTATAATCGTCATTTTACGATAAATATAGTTATTACTTATTCATATAAGCCTATTTTACCTTCACTATGAAGATAGTAACCTGTAACAACAATAAAACAAGTGAAAATATAATTTTTCTGGTCAAAATCGCGAATATAGATGGACCAGCCCATTCATGAATTATGGAGAAAATTGAGGCAACCCCTCCCTCCACGAGGCCTCAAGCCACACTGAGCCTACTCATACACACACTCGGTTGTGTAACACACCCGCTAGGCACGTAAGCACATCCCCTACACAGTTTGCTAATGTTAGCACAAAAATATACCAACGAATTAGGGAATAACAGGGAAAATAGGTGATAATTGAAGGGGGAGGGGAAAGGGAGGAAGGAGGGGATGTGGAGGAGTGATATGAGGTATAGGGAAAAACAAATTTTTTAGTGCTACTGGGGCTGTTTAAATGTTTTGTTTAGGCCTCCCTCTTAAGAGCTTTGCCGCCGTTTACGGGTTAAGTGTGTGAAAGGTTTTGAGAAGATCGACAAGGGAGATTTTGTGGTGAGGGACGAGGGAAGAACCAGGGGTCATGAATGTAAGTTGAGGAAAGTTGTATGTAAGTCTGATGTAAGAAAGTTCAGCTTCCCATATAGAAGCATTGATTGTTGGAATAAGTTGGATGGGGAGGTGGTGGGAGCAAGAAATATCCAAACTTTTAAAGCAAAATTGGATAAATGTAGAGAGAGAGACAGGACAACACGAGCTTAGGCTCAAATCCTGTATACTACAATTAGGTGAGTACACACACACACCTGCTATCAGTCCAACTATTCTACACTCATTTACTAAAACATGCATGTATTTTTTCGCGTTGAGCTTTAAATTAAATGTACCCTCTACGGCATAAATCCTGGACCAATATGAACCTCGCACAACAACGCCTATCTCCAAAAACGTAAATATCAGGTAAGGAAATAAAGAGAAATATCCATGTAATTCGGGATAACTTCGATAATTTAAGGGGAGATGGGTAATTTTTCTGGTCGCCCTTCTTCATTTAGCCCCATTAGTTTTCAGATTTATGACGTTTGGTTCATTAATTTGGCGATATTAGACCTTTCGCCCGATTTCTTTGTCAATATCAAGATTGTTCGTGCCATTTAAGTGTCGATTTTTTTTCCTGGCGAGCGATAGCGAGCCAGTAATTTAAGAGAAACGGGCCTTCGGCTGGAATATTTTTATATCGAAAAAATTAACACATTTTGAAGGAGGATCTTGGGGGTGTTTTTTTTAAAGCTTGGTGGAGGTCTAGGGAGGAAAATAAAAACAATTAAATGTGATACCCCGGGTTCGAATCCTGGTGGATCACATATATACTTTCATTAATTTCGAGCCGTGGTGGTCCAGTGGTGAGCACGCTCACGTGTGAATCTGCAAGACCCGGGATCGAATCCCTGCCACGGCGGACATTTAGTGGGTGTGGTAGTACGTCCTAGCATGTTTCACATGCTCGCACCCAGTCAGGGGGACATCCTGACGACGTATACAGACTAAACACACATAACAAAGCCACTCCAACAGTTTCCTCTCTCTCCAACACCCCTTCTCCCCTCTCAACACTCTTCTCTGAGCTAGTGCCGATACAAATGGACAGTCCTGTATAGAATCGTAAGATTCAGAGTCGTAAAGATTCCAGGACGAGCTCAATAGAAAATGAGAAAATGATTGGAGGTGTTTGGTGTTGTGGTGAAACTAATAACAAATAATTATAAAAAGATGTATAAATGAGGCACTAAATACTATTGGTTCCCGCTGCCCGGTACAGTAGGCTACACCGGGTGTCCTTGGGCCTCACATACCTCCTTACCTTAAGCCGGAGTCACACGAGCCGTTTTTCGAGCAATTTTTACGGGCAATTATGATCTGGTAGCTTCAAATATTACACTTTATCAGAATTCAGCCGCCTAACATACTTAACCTTCAGTCTAGTTATCGATACCAGTGCAAAAAAAGTCCCTAGATATAACGAGAAAAAACTTGCTCATGGAAAATTGACGGAAAAATCGCTCGTGTGACAGCGGCTTAAACCCAAGCTACAAAAACTATGTGGACACCGAGACAAAAGGTGTAAGGTTAACCCCTTCTGTACCGACGACGTCTTTTCATTGGATTTCAGCTACATTTGGACAATTTTATGAAACTCAGGAAGGATATATGGTAGCTAAAAGGATTAATTGAGATAGTCTGTAGCCGTTTAATGGGTAGACGTTCTTCCTAAGCTGAACAAAATCGATTAATAGTTACCAGAAAATAATGAAAATACATCACCGGTACAGAAGGGGTTAAAGGGGATTTTTCTTACTAGTTTTTGGTAATTTCGCATTGGAATCGACAATTACACCAGATGTATATTAATTAAAGAAACTGAAAAAATGTGTACCGGTAACTTTACTAAAAAAATGTGTACCGGTAACTTTACTAACAAAATATTACAAACCACAGCTGCCTGAACAAATTTGCCAGAAAAATCGCTCATGTTACATCGGCTAAAGAGAGGGAGGGAGGGAGGAATGGGGGGGGGGGGATTATAAACAGAAATCTGAAAAAAAAAAAAAAAAAAAAAATTGTTTAATGTACTGATGACAGAATAAGAGATTTAATAATTACATAACAGTCTCCCTCACTGTTAAGGGGATACAATAATTTTGATATTTTAAGAAATTCGTGCCATAAGTTTGGCGACCTTTCCTGACACTTAAGTGTTGATTTTTTCCTGGTGAGTGATAGTGAGCCTGCAATTTAGGAAGTATCGGCCTTGGGCCGCGGAATTTTTTGTTACCGAATAATGCACAAATCTATCTCGAAGGGGGGTTTGGGGATATTTTTTAAAGTTTGATGGAGGTCTAGGGAGGAAACTTATAAACAAATGATAAACAAATAAATAAATAAATACATAAATAAATAAATATATAATCTAAAGCAATTTGTTTTCTTCAAAATCCTTATACACTGAAAAAACTAAACTCAGAAATTGATTTTCTTCATAAATATTTAATATTATAACACGCATGGCAATAACTCATAATATTATAACACGCATGGCAATAACTCATAATATTATAACACGCATGGCAATAACTCATAATATTATAACACGCATGGCAATAACTCAAATATTATAACACGCATGGCAATAACTCTAATATTATCACGCATGGCACTAACTCAAATATTTAACACGCATGGCAATAACTCATAATATTATAACACGCATGGCAATAACTCATAATATTATAACACGCATGGCAATAACTCATAATATTATAACACGCATGGCAATAACTCATAATATTCGTATTAAATTACTGTACCGGTATACGTGGGTTTGGAGTATACAGGAATTGACGTTATACTTTAGTTAACATCGCTTTATCATACACTCACTACTTAACATACACAAACATTATCTCACACACACACACACACACACACACACACACATATTACAAATATATAAAGTCACACAGCAGGACACACAAACACACACATCACACACATACTAAAACAAACACGACAATATCACAGCCAATCACACACACACAGACACACATGTACACAGACAAACACCCATTCACAAACACAACAAGAACAACACACCTAGAGGTAGTATTGTGACCTTCGGTGACAATAGTTGGCATCCAGACGTACCGGTAGCCATAATGTTGTACAGTCGCGCTAATAAGTCATGTATCCGCACCAAGTATGTTTTGATCAATAATTGGTACCAGCAATATCTAAGCTTCATTTCTTCATACCGAGTGAACTATACAAACATATTCCTATACTTACCCACCCTATTCAACATTTGACAGACATTAATACAGCGCAGAGCAAGCCAAACGTAATGACAGCTGGAACATGACATATTAGCGAGACCGTACCTTGCTACTGTTGTGCTACAAATGGCAGCCACTCAACAACGTTCGTGACCTTGGATGGTTGTATTATGTAACTATAGCCATTGTCACAAGGCTAAGTAACCCTTATAGTAATAGGACGTATATTTGGCATTTCCTTCTTGCTAACACCACTTCATCAGACGATTTTATACAGCTTAGGAAGGTTTGTTATCAAGCAAAGAGTTGAACTTTATATCAATTTAACCTATGACGCCCACAGATCCTTCCTAAACTGAATCAAATCGTCTAATAGTAGCCAAAATGAAATACATTAGCCATAGTACTTGTAATACTGAAACGTTAATGGACACAATTTATCCTTAATAAAATGGCTAATATTGCTTGGCATAATGTGCAGTCTCTATAACATGTATTTTTCTTAAACACAATATTTGCCTCATATAATATATATATAGGTCTACAAATGTTTTTGAACCGTAGAGTTATCACCATTACTGCCTGGATACTGGACACTGATTCTTGGAACTCACCCACACACTGCAACTGACTGGGGATTGCAAATGGGATTACGTTTTAACCCTTTGAAGATTATGACGATTTTTGAAAGTTTATTCTGGCTATCATCAGACGATTAGACGATATACAGTTTAGGAAGGATCTGTGGTAAATTATAAGGGTAAAGACTATGTCAATTAACCCTCTGACCTCCATATATCCATCCTAATCTGAATAAAATCGTCGATTAATAGCCAGAAAAGATAAAAGAAATGCGTTATCGGATCTGACAGGGTTAACTTAAGGGGAGGAAGACCGTTTTTCTGGACCCCCTTCTCCCTAATGTTTAGCCCCACTAGTTTTGAGATTATAAGGCGTTCGGCCCATTAGTTTGGCGATTTTAACACCTTTCGCCCCATTTCGTTGTCAATTTTAAGACCTTTCAAGCCATTTAGGTGTCGATCTTTTCCTGGCGAGCGATAGCGAGCCTGCAATTTTAAGAGGAACTGGCCTTCGGCCGGGAAATTTTTCTACCGAAAAATGTACAAATTTATCTATGGGGTGTTTTTCTAAGCTTGATGGAGGTCGAGGGAGGAAACTAAAAAAATATATGAATAAATGAATTAATAGACCAAACAAACGGTCTGTCTCCCACTGGGATAGATATTAGCCCTTTGATGTCTTGAGGGCCTTCCAAAGTTGAGTAATCCCGTCTAGTGTAAGCCAGTATATAGTGCTAAAAATGCGGCTTACTAGTAAGAGGGACAATTATTATTTTTATTTTTATGTTTTCCAATTAGGTATTTTCTTGAGTTGGGCAATTTACAGTTAATCAGAATTGGCTTAATTATTAACATTACAAAGTGTAGGTTTGTGTAAATAAATGTGTATTATGCAATGTAATGAACAGATTATTATGTGTTGTTGCAAGAATGTATTTTGTAAGACTAAACGCGAAACTAATTGACTGATAACATAAACCCATTTCCCGGCTCAAAGGATATTTTAAAGATTGAGTAACGTTTCGGAATCTTTAGAAGTTTGTAATTTAGTAGGCAGTTGTACAGTACTATGTAAAATCGATTGTGTACGGTCGAGGTTAATAAGTGTTGTCAGATATTTCACAAAGTTTCGGACACTGACTAATTCTCTGAGGGTTTTCCCAGTAACTATAAAGATACCAATAACACTTCTTGAGCGAAAACCACTGGAATCTATGACAACACTTAATACCCCCGATTGTATGTGTCTGTATGTATGTGGTAATTTTTCGAAAGTTTGCTTTGGCAATTACAATGTATACGGCAATACATTAAGTTGAATGAAACATGTGGATTGATTGTGAGTTATACACATTTGGTAAATACTATTTATTGGCATATATCTGTTTACACACACACCCACACCCACATACACACCCACACCCACATACACACACACACACACCCACATACACACACACACCCACACCCACACACCCACACCCACACCCACACACACACCACTTTTCATAACGTGCTAAGGCGAACTAATATTACGTCACTATGTCGCTCAGTGACAGACTAAAGTCATTTGTTCTCTCCGGAAATAGCTACATCAAATAATTTGTATATATTAAGGGGAGGCAGACCGTTTTTCTGGACCCCCTTCTCCCTAATGTTTAGCCCCACTAGTTTTGAGATTAGAAGACGTTCGGCCTATTAGTTTGGCGATGTTAACACCTTTCGCCCAATTTCGTTGTCAATTTTGAGACCTTTCGTGCCATTTAGGTGTCGATTATTTCCTGGCGAGCGATAGCGAGCCTGCAATTATAAGAGGAACCGGCCTTCGGCCGGTACATTTTTCTACCGAAAAATGTACAAATTTATCTTGAAGGGGGGTCTAGGGGTGTTTTTCTACGCTTGATGGAGGTCTAGAGAGAAAAAATATATATGAATAAATTAATTAATAGACACAACAAACGGTCAGTCTCCCCTTAAATATTATAATACAATCAAATGTAATACATATTGAGCTAAAACAGATATATATCCTAAATGTTTATATTGGAAACCTATGACTTAAATTGCTTCAAACTCCGCGTGTCCTGGCATTTTGGCACGAACATTCCTTGATTTTGGCCGTCACTGTTTCAGCTCAGGGGGAGGCACTCGTCACAAGCAGTTCTGCCTTTTGTCTCCCTCATCCACATAGGGAGAAAACAAATTATATATAATTGGTGAAGCCACTTAGTCAATATACCTGTAGGCATTACAGGCCGACATTCTTACAGTTTTCCATGGTGAATCCCGAGGGAGGGAGAGACGATAAACATCTATTTAATCAACTACGTGATATCAAACTCTTCTTGATAATTTACCAATGAGTTGTTTACTGTTTGTTCGGTATAGTATAAATTAATAAGGGGTAACCAATATGTTGAGTGTGGTAGGATTGACCAAAGCTGTAATATAAGGGGTTAATAGTATAAACCCTGATAGTGGCGTGTGAGGGACGGTACCATAATAATGTATACCGGTACTATAGGGGGGTAGAGAGAGAGAGAGAGAGAGGATAGAGGTAGAGAGAGGTAGAGGTATAGAGAGAGAGAGGGGGGGGGGGTAGAGGTAGAGAGAGAGAGGGGGGGGTAAAGGTAGAGGAGAGAGAGAGGAGAGAGGTAGAGGATAGAGAGAGAGTGGGAGGGGGGGTAGAGGTAGAGAGAGAGAGGGGGGGGGTAAAGGTAGAGGAGAGGGGAGAGGTAGAGGTATATAGAGGTATAGAGAGAGAGGGGGGGGGGTAGAGGTAGAGAGAGAGAGAGGGGGGGGTAGAGGTAGAGGAGAGAGAGAGAGAGAGAGAGAGAGAGGGGGGAGAGAGGTAGAGAGAGAGAGAGAGGGGGGTAGAGGTAAGAGAGAGAGAGGGGGGGTAAAGGTAAAGGTAGTGGTAGAGGAAAGAGAGAGAGAGAGGGAAGAGGAAGAGAGAGGTAGAGGAATAGAGAGAGAGAGAGGGGGGGTAGAGGTAGAGAGAGAGAGAGGGGGGTAAAGGTAGAGGTAGAGGAGAGGGAGAGAGAGGATAGAGGTAGAGATATATAGAGAGAGAGAGAGAGGGGGGGGGTAGAGGTAGAGAGAGAGAGAGAGAGAGAGAGGGGGGGGGGGTAAAGGGTAGAGGTAGCGGTAGCCAAGGTCGACTAGCGGCTGGTGTAGGTCGGGTGGACGTGACAATATGGCGTCTATCAACAACAATAATGGCCAGAATACAAAAGAAAAACAAGCAACAACAGACCTAACGATCCTTAATAGGCTGCTTGTTATAAGGAAGGACAGATTGCCACGACCAACAACTTGAGGGTTTCTGCTGTTAAGGGGAGATGGCTCTTTTTCTGGTCCCCCTTCTTCCTCATGTTTAGCCCCATTAGTTTTCAGATGTTATGACGTTCAACCCATACGTTTGGCGAACTTTAGACCTTTCGCCCCATGTCTTTGTCAATATTAAGACTCACTTAGGTGTCAATATTTTCCTGGCGAGCGATAGCAAGCCTGTAATTTAAGAGGAACCGGGCGAAATCGAAAAATTTACAAATTTATCTTGAAGGACGGTTTGGGTGGTATTTGGTGGTGTGTGTGTGTGTGGTTTTTTTTTTTATTTATTTTTTAAAGCTTGATGGATGTCTAGGGAGAAAACTAAAAATATGAAAACAAATATATAAATGATACGCCCATCCCCCTTAATACTTGATAATCTGCTAAAATACAAATATTATGACATGTATACTCATTCCAATATAATGACATGTATACTCATTCCAATATATTATGACATGTATACTCATTCCAATATTATGACATGTATACTCATTCCAATATATTATGACATGTATACTCATTCCAATATATTATGACATGTATACTCATTCCAATATATTATGACATGTATACTCATTCCAATAGTTATGACATGTATACTCATTCCAATATATTATGACATGTATACTCATTCCAATATATTATGACATGTATACTCATTCCAATATATTATGACATGTATACTCATTCCAATATTATGACATGTATACTCATTCCAATATATTATGACATGTATACTCATTCCAATATATTATGACATGTATACTCATTCCAATATTATGACATGTATACTCATTCCAATATATTATGACATGTATACTCATTCCAATATATTATGACATGTATACTCATTCCAATATATTATGACATGTATACTCATTCCAATATTATGACATGTATACTCATTCCAATATATTATGACATGTATACTCATTCCAATATTATGACATGTATACTCATTCCAATATATTATGACATGTATACTCATTCCAATATATTATGACATGTATACTCATTCCAATATTATGACATGTATACTCATTCCAATATATTATGACATGTATACTCATTCCAATATTATGACATGTATACTCATTCCAATATATTATGACATGTATACTCATTCCAATATTATGACATGTATACTCATTCCAATATTATGACATGTATACTCATTCCAATATTATGACATGTATACTCATTCCAATATAATTAACACTGAAATCTTGACTACGAACATTAATAACTCAAACACGACTACCGTAATCGAACTAATATGTCTACCATTTGGGAAGGGTCAGCCAGGGAAGAGGCGTGGAACTTTACAGCCCATTTGCTCTAGCCCTTTTTTGAGTTACCGAGGTTTAGGGTAAAGTGTGGTATAGGGGTCACGGTTTCCGGCCTACCTGTGATGAACGGACTATAGTTAAGGGGGGATGGGGGCCGGTTTTCTGGACCACTTTCTCCCTCATGTTTAGCCCCATTAGTTTTCAGATGCTAAGATGTTTGCCCCATTAGTTAGTCGATTTTAAGACCTTTCACCCCATTTCTTCGTCAATATTTAGACCTTTCGTGCTATTTAGGTGTCGATGTTTTCCCTGGCGAACGATAGTGAGCCTGTAATGTTGGAAGAACGGCCGGGATATTATTCTACCAAAAAATTTACAAATTAATCTAGAAGGGGGATCTAATGGATGTTTTTTTTTTAAATTTGATGGAGGTCTAGGGAGGAAACTAGACAAATAATGAATACATGCAAAAATCGCCCAAAAAGTGAACCATCCCCCCTTAACCCTTTGAGTACCAGCGACGTGTGTTATATAATAGTCTAGCTATATTTAGACGATATTATGCAGCTTGGGAAGGATCTGTGGTAGTTAAGAGGGTTGGATGAGATGGTTGGAAGCCTTATATTGGCTAGAGGGCACTTCCTAAGCCGAACAAAATCGTCTAATGAGGGCATGGATGAGATAGTTGCAGGAAGCCTTATATTATTGGCTAGAGGTCCTTCCGAAGTTGAATAAAATCGTCTAATAGTGGCCAGAATGTGACGAAAAGGACGTCGCCGGTACTGAACGGGGCGAAGTAAAATAATTATATTGACCTTTTTCCCAAACCTTTTACCGCAAGGATTTTTTTTTTTTTTTTTTTCATCAGCTACATTACCCAAAAAAAAACCCATACAACTCGGTAGTTTATTTTTGAAGGGGGTAGTACTCGCTTTTTATGGACCCCCCCCCCCCCTTCTCCCTCATCTTTAGTATAATAGTTTTGAGATTTTAAGATGTTCGTTCCGTTAGTTTGGCGATGTGGAGACCTTTCAACTCATTTCTTGGTCAATTTTAAGATCTTTCGTCCCATTTAGATGTCGATTTTTTCCTGGCGAGCGAAAGCGAGCCTGTAATTTTAGAAGGAATCGGCCTTCGGCCGGGACATTTTTCTACCGAAAAATGTACAAATTTATCCTGACAGGGGGTCTAGGGCGTATTTTTATTAGCTTGATGGAGGTCTAGTGAGGAAACTCAAAAATATATAAATAACATAAATACATAGACCAAAAAACAAGCATGGAATATAGAAAAAAAAAAAAAAAAAAGAGGATGACCTAATTTTGCGGAGGTGTATTTTGCGGAGGTGTATTTTACGGAGGTGTATTTTGCGGTGGTGTATTTTGCGGAGGTGTATTTTGCGGTGGTGTATTTTGCGGTGGTGTATTTTGCGGAGGTGTATTTTTAAAGCAACTAGTAAATGTGTCAAGGGGAGATGGGTCGTTTTTCTGGACACCATTCGCCCTCATGTTTAGCTTAGTTGGAAAGGCCATCAGACCATCAGGACTGTTAGGCCACTCTCTTCCTCATGTTTAGCCCCATTATTTCTCAGATTTGAAGACGTTCGTCCCATTAGTTTGGTGATTTTAAGACCTTTCGCCCATTTTCTTTGTAATTCGTGTCATTTAGGTGTCGATTGTATCCTGGCGAGCGATAGCGAGCCTGTAATTTAGAAGGGCCGGGAAACTTTTCTACCGAAAAATGTACAACTATATCTTGAAGGGGGATCCTGGGGTTGTTTTTTTAAGTTTGATGGAGGTCTAGGGAGAAAACTAGACAAATAGTAAATAAATGAAAAAATAGACCAAATAATGAACCATCCCCCCTTAATAGTTCTTTCTGATGAACCTGTATATCTTGTTTATTGTGCACACCTTAACACTCTCAACTAAAGGACACCATTATATGTATTAACTTTATAATTAACCCCTTGAAGCTCTGACGCGTTTTAGCATTTTTTTTTTTTAAATTCTGTTTATAATTAACCCTCTGAAGCTCTGACGCGTTTTGGCAGTTTATTTTGGCTATCATTAGACGATGTTATGCAGCTTAGGAAGGAGCTGTGGGTATTAAAAGGGTAAATACTGTCTCAATTACCCTCTAACTTCCATGTACAATTCCTAATCAGAATAAAATCGGTTAATAATCACCAGAAAACAGAAAAGACATAAGTAATGGATCTTGAAAGGGTTAATCCTATTAGGTGCAGGGCGGGCCAATTTAGATCCTCCCGGTTTTACTCCATTACATTAGCTTGGAGATTTTAAGACGTTTCGCCTCATTAGTTTGGCGATTATAGGATGCTTCAACCCAATAAGGTGTCGATTATTCCTGGGCGAGCGATAGCGAGCCTGCAATTTGGGAGAAACCGGCCTTTGGCCGGGACATTTTTCTACCGAAAAATTTACATATTTAGCTTGAATGGGGCCTGGGGGACGTTTTTTTTAGTTTGAAGGGGGTCTGGAGAGGCGTGTTCCTAAGTCTTGGGGGGTAAACTGAAAACACAGGGTTAAAATATGGCTAAAACAAATAAAAACCTTAATAATAATTAAACAAAATACCATAATAACCCCCGAGACGTTGCACCAGAAAGGGTTAAGCGATTGTTATTAGGCCTGGCTTACAAACTAAAAGGTCTTGCAAGAGCCCAACAATGTTAGCCGCGATAGATGTGTCCCCATTAAACTTGAAGGG